>APFE030795204.1:4326-34127 GCA_000404065.3 Pinus taeda
TTGTATTCTTAACATTTCTACTTGTTTGGTTAGATTGCTAAGAAATTTTTTTTTAAGTCATAAAATAAATTTCCAAGTTTAGCTTGACTTACCGATCTTGATGTTGATTTACCTACTCTTGCTTTTCCTCTTGATATGTGTTGGCATGTTTCACAAATTTCCTCAAATGATAATTGATATACATCACCTCTACTTATGAGATTAAGGAGATCAATCCACTCATCCCTAATTTTTCTAAGTAAGAGGGTTTTTAGTGTGTCAGATCCTAAATGATGCAGTTTTTCCCTCTTAAGATTATACGTGAACCTCTCTATTAGATCCTCTAGAATCTCATCTTCTCTTTGATTCATTCTAAAGATTTCTTCTTTAAGATCATGATCTTTATATTTTTCTAGGAATATATTTTGCATATCATTCCATGATCTTATGGAATTAGTCCCTAAATTCATGAACCATTTAAGAGCTCTATCCTTCAATGTTGCAGGAAATAGTCTCAATTTTTGAGTTTTTAGTAAGTAATCATAAGATCTGCAAACAATCCCAAATTAAAAGAGAAAGGTTTCCGAATGATTTGACCTTAGACCATGAAATTTTGGAAGAAAAGATGGAGGGATGTTCTTCATGTGCACACCTCCATCATTGTCTTGAATGGGAAATCTGATAGGATCTTCCTCATTGTCATCATCTCCATCAATGTCTTCTACATTCTTCACCATCTTCTTCTTCTACCTACAAAAGTGAATGGTGATATGGCTCTTACTGCACCATGTGATCAAATGGGGGGGGTGGGTTGGTGTTGGAGAATTTTTCATTTGTTTTTATGATTGAATGAAAACTATAATGCAATACAATTTTCTTTTTTTGAAATTACATATGCCTAATGAAAATATTTTTTGTTTTTGCAAAAATTAAAAAGAAATGCATCAACTAGGGAAGAAAAAAATGCATACTTTGACACCTCCCCGACAATAGCACCAAAAAGTGATGAGCCTCGGCATTGCAACAAGAATGCTGCAACTCCCAAGGCTACCGACTTTAATTATCAACCCAGGGTTCGCACAAACTTAAGAGGTGTTGGCAGTATATGTGCGGCATACAATGTGTCCTTACTTCGCTGTCATGATGTAATGGAGTGCATGTACTGAAGTCAAATCCTAAACTAATTGCAAAAAATGAAATGTTTGAAATGGAACCTTAACCTATTACAAGAAAGAAAGTACAAGGAAAGAGACAAAAATTCAATGCTAAATCATACCATTTCCCAAATAATTGCCAAGAAACTATGCTTTGCAATAATGCTAAATTATCATGAACCAAATGCTACTATCTAAGCATGGAAGTAAGAAGCATCAAACATCACTAATGTGCAAGTAAAGGGACTGAAATAAATCTGTTTTTGTTTTTTTGTCTTTTCATGCTAAATCAAGTATGCAAACTAATTTCCTTTGGTGATGTCGTAGGTGAATTAAGGATGTTAGAGGTTGGATGGAAGGGTTAGGAGATGGTTGGATGGTGTGAGAGACCCTTTGGAGGATTTTGGTGACTTCCTAGAGTTTTTCTCTCAATTCGGCCTTAAAAAATGCCATTTTAGGAAAACCTACAAGATGTACTAGAACAATGAACCTACAGGATACAACCGAGAGAAAAATGTGAGGTGTTGGAGGTGATGGGAGGCCTAGGAAAGGTGTGTGATGGGTGGAATGGAGTGGGAAAATGACTAGGATCACTTAGAACTCGAAACCAAAGTTGGGAGATGGATGGGTTTGCTCAAGAAGCTTGGAGAAGTTTCCTTGTGAAATGATGAAACTGGTGAGGGTTTAATGACAAAGAAAATCAAATCCAAATTGGATGGGACAAATTTTTTTATTAACTAGGATGTCTTAGGTCCCAATTCCAAGTGGAATCACTCAATAATACCTCTATTAACCCATTCTAAAAAAATAAATAACATTACTAGTCGAAAATCTAGAAATTCTAGAACTCTTGAGCTAGTAAATCCAAAAATTGCATAACCAAATGAAGGGCAAATGCAATGGTGTGACTTTTTTTATGAACTAGAATGTTTTTGTGATGTAATGGAAGTGGAATCAAGTCGATTGAAGCTCATTAGCATGCTCTAAAAAATAACAGAAATTTACTATTCTTTGCTAAAAGGGAGGTCCAAGAATCTAGATTTGGGAATAATAAGACTAATTCAGACAACTCAATGATTATTATGAAATTCCAAAGATTTTCCAAGGATGAAATAATTCTTGTGATCCTGAAAATTAACTTACATCAACCATTTAACTCAATCCTACAACAAGAAATCATTAATACTAAATGTAGGAATAGAAAGAAATAGAAACTAGAGATGCATGTGAATAAGCAATGAAAAGAAGGAAAGAAAATGATACAAAAGGGCTACGAGGTTCCTGGGATGGCCAAGCCCAAGAAAAATCATATAACTATGGAGGAGAACAAGATTTAGAAGCTAAACATGACACCAACCTTCATTATTTTCATCAATAGAATTACATCCCTGCAAGAAATTACAATGGAGCTGCAAAAATACAAGCTCTCTCCACAATAACACTAATGAAAATCTCCCCCTAGAGGCAAATTCGACTTGGTACTTATACAAAATAATTAGGAATCATTCCCCATGAATGGAGGAAGCTTTCCCCATCGAAATCCCTTGATTAGTGGATCTAGTCCCTTGATTAGTGGAACACGTTCCTAGATTTTCTCAATCATTGGAGTTCCACAATTTGTGCCATAATTCCATAATATCTTGTTGAATTTATTATTTATTGTTACTCCTCCAGTACTAGGGAACAAGTCCCTAAATTATCTCCTCCTCCAACTCTTCATAATCTGCCCAATATTCTCATAATATTCCACAAAAATAAATAATATTAGGCACAAATATTCAATTATTCATAAACCTTCCTAATGAATATATTAAAGTTAAAATGAATCAGCTAATGCAAAAAGAGAGGTTTAATGTGTTGAAGGATGGTCATGGGCCTTAATTTATGTTTCAAATTAGAGGCATGGGCCTTAATTTATGTCTAATTTAAAGGTCCATCACACCCGCAAGGCATGAGAGAGATATACTAGTCCTTTTGAGGAGAAAAGAATGGCTCCAATGCCCCACTATTAGAGCTAGTGGTGTTCATTATATACATGTGTCTTGGAAATTTTAACTAATATAAGAATCCCTATGGGACATCACACTCTTCATGCATGGATTATGGATATTTGTAGACTATTCTATGATTTTTTGTAACTCATGTTTGCTTTCATCTGTGCTAAAGTAGTTGAAATATTTCAGTTATTTTGGTACTTATCATATTGAGAATGTGTTGTAATTTCTATTACCATTGTCACATCCTTCTGGGCTATTCCTTCTGGATATTAGACATATCATCCTTACTACATCGGTTGCACTGATCGTCACATATTTTTGGACTATTCCGCTTGATGTTGCACATATCCTTCTTGTTTATATGTGTCTCTAATAGGGTGGTATTATTAGCTCTCTCTTAAAGGCTCACTTCTACTCCCCTCTGCAGTGAAATAAATTTGACACACATATGATTGAACACTCAACAGGGACACCCCCTTTCCTTTTGAAAGTGCATTCACATTCCTCTCTCTTGCTAACAGTTAGAGATAAGGCATATCTTTAAGATAACTAGCAATTGGGCCATTGTAACACCCTCCTCCCACATCTACCCGAGCAACTGACCAGCTGGGGTAAACATGCTCTAAGAGGCCACTATGATATGATTCGACCTCCTAAGTCACATTGAGGAAGTGGAACTAATGGAAACACACCATACAAACATCCAACATCATCACCATAACCCTCAAAAGACAAGTCACCTACTCATATAGCCTGTTGTTGGGTCACACTGCTGTTTTAGGTCTCTTGGGTCATAATCGATCTCATGCTATGGGAAATGGAGCGACCAAAAACCTAACGTCACTCTCACAGGCCTACCTACTAGTGAATGTGGACCAAAATTGTCAGTGTTGTTCCTGCGACTCAGAGATTATAGCCACTTTTTCAAGCCCAGAGCATAGGCCACTGGCTAGAACTGATCCATCTCTTCAAATCAATAAAGTAACATGGAAATGAAAGTACTAAAACAAATACTTCTTCAAGACCTTGACTAGATCCCTACTAGCCATGCCAGGCATTTCGTCAAACATATCATTGGCATGTAACCTATAGGTGTAAATAAGAGAGTTAAGTGTAGGGATATCATACTTATTTGAGAATCACTATGAACCATTGTTCCCTCATGCCATTTGATGCATTATCATCTATTAGGTCATAGTAACATTATCCATTCACATACAAGTAAAAACATGCTGAGAGCCATACATAGATGTTCTCATAAAATGTGCATATAACTAGCATAATAGGAACACAAATACAATAAACATATCAGCAACCAAATCCATAAATACATCAGTACCTTTAAGCATGAAAATCAAGGGAATGGATTTCTCATTAATGAATGCAATGAACCAACCGGAGATGGGACTACCATGTTCCAACCGACCGTAGAATGGATGATCCAAATATCTCTTCTACCATTCACCCTCGTGCCATATTCCGAGCATGAATGTGGGATCTCATAAAACACATCCATAAAAAATAATCCAAGCCTTCTAGAGGTCATCCACCTCAACCCATCAAACAATGATTCTGTTAAAAATAGCAACAAGAAATGATAAAAATAGAATCCAGTATATTCCAATTTTAATTTGTCCTTGAATTAAAATTCGAATTTAGTCTCAACAGCTGCGTGAAAAAATAATTAATTAATTCATCTTGAGTTAATTAGTTGGAGAAATTCAAGTTATAAGTGTTTGTTAAGTGATGCAACAATTATCCCTTAAATTAAGGAGATTATCCCTTAATTAAGGAGATAAGATTGAGTTGTATTTGAGTTTTAATTAGTTAGCTCAGTTTACTAAGCTAAGTCCAGTTAAATTAGTTCCAAACTGTTTGAGGAACTAATTGTGAGTTCAGTCAGTTAATGCATGCATGAATCCAACTAGTGTACTCCAAATAACTGAAGATTCTCTCATCAGTAACTCATGCATGTCTCTACAGAGAAAGACATAGTTGAGCTAAATGTCAAGGACAGGTTACAATCAGTTGCATGAGTTCTCCTATAAAGGAAACTCATCCATGCAAAAGGAACAAGTTTCCTTGAGGATTGCGTAGTTCTGACAGGGTGTTAGAACAGTGTGAGTGATCAGTGTTACACTTGGTAATAGTAGGATCACCCAGGAGAAAAAGTGCAAGGAAATAGGAGGCTTGGAGGGCAGAGGGAGAAGGTTTGTGAGAATCCTTGTTTTCCTATGAGCATCTAGGAGGATTGTACTAAGAGCTGGCTAGCTGTGAGAGCTAAAGGTTTGTGTAATATTGATTTATTTCCACCTTGTATGATAATACAGATAGTGGGGTTTTTAGTTGAGGCTTTCGCTTGAGTATTTTCTGTGTTTCATGCGTGTTGATTCTTCTTCTAGTTATATCTGTTCAGCTCTGATTCAGCTCGATCTCTAAGCTTCCGCAAGTTTGATAGTAGAAGTATATTATAGTATTTTGCTTTGGTATATTGCATTATCGACTTAATCTAATATCAGATTTTCTACATAGATATTAGAGGTAGATTTGTAGAGATTTTGCAGGAAATTATACAGATTCTACCTCATGGTCAGACAACACCAAAAACATCACCAGATCGGTCTCTATCCTAGCCATCCAAGGCTCCAGAGTGTTTGTTCCAACCAAGGCTCCAGGACTAGTAACTCACCCCACAACTACTGCCGGTCTCTAGAGCCTTTGTCCAACCAAGGATCCAGGAACTAATAACTCAACCCAAGCTAAGGAAACATGAGAACCAACCAAAATAAAACCATGAAATAAAACCAACAATCACCATGGCTATCCAGGAAATGGAAAGGCTAGGCAATCCACTGTTAATCAAGGTGATCCTCCATGCCAATGACATATCATGACCAAGAATCCACATGCATGTCCAAACTAGTGAAGAAGTCATACATACAACTCAGTATCTGCAAGAAAATCTGATGTAGTTGTTGATGTTGATGCCTTCTTACACTTTCTTACTCTTCCTTTGCCTTTCTGCTCCAAGAATCCAAGTATGCCACACCCTCCAAGAGTGATCCAAGAAAAATATAAGAATCCAAAAATATGAGAGAGAGAGAGAGAAAATGAGAGAGCTCTAACATTGAACTGATAAAAGGTTACCAATTGATCCTTAGAAGCCTATTTATGAGTGAGGCCTCTATTTTCTTCATTTTCCTCCTCACATGAAACCTGTGACATTTCACTTCCTTTTTCTCCTAATTTCTGTTATTTTCGTAAATAATTGTGCCAAAATGCCTTTTAATGACTTATCCTTTGCCTTTTCCAATTTCCTTAGCCATAACAACCAAATGAACACCCCCTAGGATGTCTTGCCCAATATTCATCTTGGAAGAAGTGTCCCATTCATCTGTGGTTATTGTTTTTTATTTTATTACATGGAATTTTCACTAGGGTTGTTATAGAACCCTCCCCCTTGGGGGACATCGTCCTTGGTGTTCAATCACACATATACCTTAAAAACTTGCTGAAAGAAGACATACTACTCATGGAGCTTTATAAGACAACTCGATGCAATATTTACAATGAAAAATCTACTCGAGACAAAACATCATGACAACATGACAACATACCACATAGTGAAGCTTTATAACACAACTCATTACGATATTTAGAATGATCATCCCATTGAGTGCCCACTCATATAACATCACAACATCATTATAACATAACCACATGATAGCATAGTAACATAACACCCATACCACATAGTGGAGCTTTATAACACAACTCATTACGATATTTACATCCATACACTGAAGTACATATAGCAACATCATAAAAATTATATATACCAAACACATATGCCAAATCGTATACCAAAACATATATCAAACATATACCAAAATCATCTATAGGCATATATCAAAAAGATCATATAACATATATCAACCATCATAAAGCACATATCGATCACCATAAAGCATATACTAAATTAACATAAAGAAAATACTAAATCACCATGAAGCATATACCAATACATCATAAGAAAATACTAAACCACCATAAATCAACAACCAAACCACCATAAGAAATCACCAAACCACCATATCAAGCTACTTTGCCTCAACCGACAAACAAGGAAGGACACATAGCCTGCATCTGATCCTCCATCTCCCATGTAACTTCATCGGGCCCAAAGTGCTTCCATTTCACTTTAAATTTCTCGTTTACTTGGTTCTACAGCATGAGCACCTTTTTGTGCAATATACACTGAGGATCCAGTTGGAATTCTCCATCTGGTTTCACCTGCAATACAGACTAGTCAATTACATGATTAACATATTTAACATACTTCTTAAGCAATGAGACATGAAAAACATCATGGAATTTCACTGTCATAGGTAGTGCAAGTCGATAGGCTACTGGCCTGATCTCATCAATAATACTGAAGGGTCGACAAAACCATGGTGCCATCTTGGCACATGAGCCAATCCACAAGGAGCTCTTCTTTAGTTTGATGCGCAAGTACACCTATTCCCCAACTTGGAACTCCTTGAACAAGATATACCTATCATCATAGATATTCTTCCTATCTTGTGTTGCCTTGATATTCTTCTTGATCACCTACATCTCCTATTCCATGTCTGCTAACATATCTGGTCCAATCAATATCCTGCTAACCGAATCACTCCAACTAATGGGAGTGTTACAAATTCGCCCATACAATGCCTCAAAATGACTCATCCTTAATGACTCCTGATAACAGTATTGTATGCAAACTTGACTAAAGGGTGATAATCTTCCCACTTCCTCTGCTAACACGTTACATACATCCTCAACATGTCCTTTAATATCCTATTGACCCTCTCTGTCTATGCATCTATCTGCAGATGATAAGATGTGCTGAAGGCCAACTTTATGCCCAAACCTGCAAATAACTCCTTCCAAAACTTGGAAGTGAACTTCACATCCTATCTGATACAATATTCTTTGGAACACTGTGTAGTCTAACCACATCTTTGATGAATACCTCTGCCACATCACTAGCTGAGAATGTAGACTTCACCGGAATGAAGTGTGCAACCTTTGTTAACCTATCCATAATGACTATGATGGAATAATTTTGCTTCACTATCTTTGGCTACCATATGATGAATTCCATGGAAATGGCCTCCCATTTCCACTCTAGAATCACGATCACCTATAGTAGTCCACCTAGATGTTCGTAGTTTGCCTTCACTCATTGGTAATCGAAACATCATGCCACAAACTCTTGTACATCCCTTTTCAGATTCAGTGAATAGTAATATCTCTTCACTACTGTGAGTGTCTTCTGATAACTTGGGTGACCTGAATATGGTTTTACATGAAACTCCCTTAGGATCACCTTCTTGAGATCACTGTCATCCGACACATACATCCTGTCTCAAAACCTGACCAATCCATCTACTGTAAGACAATAATCCAAGCCCTATGCACTTGCACCTGTACATGTACCACTTATTGTACCTGTACCTGTGCCATCATCTATACATGTACCACTACCTATACGTATACCTATGCCATCACCTGCACCTGTACCTGTACTATCACCCTACTGCAACCTGAGCACAATCTCCATATATTTTACATCCTACTGTCCTGCCCACAAGATGTTGTCCTGTAAATCTGTCCCATAAGAGCTCATAATTGCCAAGTGATCCACTTGTACCTACCAGATAAGAGCATCTACCACCGTGTTATCCTTACCTTTGATGTACCTGATCTCGAAGTCAAACTCATTGATCGTGTCCAACCATCTAGCCAGTTTTTGTATTTGTCTCTATGAGAATCTTTCTTCTTCCCTCTCTCTCCACCTTCCATTTTGTGTCTATCTCCTCCTCCTCTCCTTATCTCTCTTCCCCTAGGTAGTTATAAGGAATGGGGATTGAGATACATGAGTCACCCAAACCTAGTTTGTGTACCTCATAATAGCTAGGTTGACTTTGAGTCTCAAAATGGAAACCTTAGAACTAATAGGTGACGCAAAATGCTTATGGGGAAGAATGGGAGAGGAGAGTTTAAATGCAGTAAGAAGGTCTCAGTTTTTATTTTTCCTTAATTAAAGTGAGGAAATTCAAAATTCCACATCAGCAGACAACTTGGAGGTGTTAATTGAGGTGACATGGCTCTTGTCACTTAGTTAAGAACACATAATTTGAGTTAATGAGTTCAACTTTAGTTTAGTTTACTTGTGTTGATTATTAAAAAATAGGAGTATAGCTAATTCGAGCTAAGGGCATGAATTTCAGTTGTAGGTAGTGATTCCTAACTTCTAGGAGCAAAAGTTGAGTTAGTTTTAGTTGTAACCAATTAAACGAGTTATAATTGTTGATAGAATTAGTTGGTGGTCAATTAAGTAGTGGGACATCAATCTAACTTAGAGATCATCTAGTTAATTGATTAATCAGCTAAGAATTAACTCATGCATGAAAATTGGTTAATTAATAACCAATCATGAAATGCTTTTCTAATTGGTTAATTAATAACCGCCTCATAATAATAAAGGTTAACTCTAATTGAAATCAAAATGATTGTTAATTGTGCTTCCGATATTTAAAATATGATTGTTAATTTGCTTCCGATAATCAAAAAATTGACTTGAGTTGGTACAACAGGATAAACAGGGATATATGTAGGCCAGATTCCATGAGAAATTTAGTAGAACTATAGAAAACATACATATAAGTCAAGGCCAAATAAAGAAATTGTAAGCTACAAAGAAAAAATCTTAACCTTGTCACTGTTGGTTTAATGCTTTCCCTTTAAAGTTTTGGAATATAGCATAGGCTTGAAAATGAAAACATAGGAAATATGCTTGATAATATGGACATGACAATGGATGAGTATATTAAATACTCTAAGGATTTTGTTTCCCTGATGTGAATTGCAAGAGAAAAAAACACATGAGAGGATGCTTAAAACTAATCTTATGGGTTTTGAAGGGTTTATTATCTTACAATATCAAATGCCTAGATATGGTAGTGTGGCTTGTCTGGTATATATATTTTCCATGCATGTATTAATGTGAAAACGCACAGTGACCAAGATACTAATGCTGAGTAGGCTCTTAACTTTTCCTCAACAATATCTGGAAATTTGTTTATGTTGAAAATCATACCATGTTTAGCTCAATTTTTTGTGGTTTTTTTTTCTTTCTTTTTGGTCATACCTAGAAGTTTGGATTTCCCTATTACTCTCTTACAAGATGTCATCACGACTGCGATAATGTCCAATATGACTTTTGGGGACTTAAGGGGTAGTGTTGAAGGCTCCGTGAATGATTTCTAAGATGTAATGAAGCTATTTAATATTCAAAAAATTTCTAAGGGAAATCATTGGTGATCAATGTCAACATCAAGTTATATGGCTTCACATGTATAAGAATCTTGTGGAAATGCATTATGAAAGGCTAGAACCAATATGAATGGCTAAGTTTATTTTATAAAAGTTTTATAAGAGGAGATATTTAAGTTGATTGCAATAGTAGCATGAAAATTCCTAGAAAGGAAGTGTCACACTTGAGGATCAACATTTATTTTAGTGTCAAAGTGGAATACTGAAGCTTTATAAATCTGAGATGGTGGAAATATTGATGCATGTTAAAACCTTAGGAGCTTGGTTGCAAGACATTATAGGGACATGGTAAGGAAAAATTCCCTAATCTTTAAAAACAAAAAGATATACTGATAATAAGAATGATTGTTGTAGGGCAGTCTAATAAGAAAATTAGTTAATTCCCCTATTAGGAAAAACCATATCTTATTAGCACATCACCGGAGTTTACTTGTCAATTATATTAAATAATATGTTGATGAATGAAATGTGATCCGCCCTATAAGAAAAGAAATATATCATATTAGCATGATGAGTGTGAAATAGTTAATGCTAAAGAGAGAAATTTCATAGCTAAGTTTACTTGGAAAAGTAGATAGCAATATAGTTGCCTTGAACATAACAAGAAGAGAAGGTTATCATAAACCCTTATTTATATATAAAATTTGGAATTAAACTAAAAGCATAATATTGCTACCTAGTATGACAAATTATACACTAGTTGCAACCTATCATAAAGGACAGAGAATAGAAAATGGCTTATGAAAATTCCAAACAAGATTGGTACTTTCATGATTTGAAATTACAGTGGAACCACATGATCAAGTCCTTAACAATTGGCGTAGTCGTTGGGTAAGAAAAAATATTAACTACTATTCTTAATGAGATATAATGATGCTACTAACTCTCATTGAATGTAGGCAATTAACCCTTGTAGGGTTGTGATGCATACTAGTGAACCTTGTCAGGTATGTAAATAATAACTAATGGGGAATGAAATAAATTTTGAAAATATTATATATAGATATACATGTTTCTTAAATAATGATTGATGAGACTAATGACCCTAACGATGGTGGATGTAGGGCAAAACGAAAGGAGTAACCCTGGCCAAACCTCTCTGCATTCTCGATCATAGAGATATTGTTTCTACAGAAGAAAGTAGTACCCAGGTTGAGTGCAATGGAAGCACTTATGCTGGAAAGAGCTACCTAGGAAGATGAATATTATATGTGCAAGACATATTCCAACCTACTTTGAGGATGAATGAAAATGCCAAGGATGGTGTTTCGCTTGAGGGGGGGAAGATGTAACACTCCTTGGTAAAAATATATAAATATTTTGTTTTACTGCAAAATATTTGGTAAAATTGTGGACCATGTGAAAGGCCAAACATGAATGATAAATGTTGTTTTATTTTTATAAATAAGATTAACTATGGTTAGCCATAAATTATGAGAAAGAATGCTAAATGAGAAGTTTCACTTACCTGGTAGTAAGAAAACAATTATCCTCTCCTAGAGATAAATAATCTCAATTGGGACAAGGAGACCAAGAGGGTGAGAGGGGAGAAAACCTGAGGAAACCTTGAAGACTTAGTACCTAGTGGAACGAGGTCCAATTGAGGAGAATAAAGTTGTAAGCTTGTGAACCTGTAGCAAGACATTGTTGAAGGTAGGCAAGACACTGCCAAGAGAAAGATTCTTGAGCTGGTTGGCTAGTGGAATCTAGATTGAGGCATGTATGCTTCGTTTGGCCCTGAGACTGGACCTGGTGGGGTCAGATCGTGCCAAGGGTTGGGCCCATTACGCTCACTAATCAGATAATTGTTTGGAAGATAAACTGGATCAGGGGGAGTTTCGGTAATGGATATCGTACTCATTGGTGGGGTGGAGCACTCTCTTTCCTAGTGACTTTGTGGTTGGTTCTAGCAGTTAATAAAACATAAGTGTTAATTCCGTTATTTGGAATTTATTATTTTCTTGCAAAATGTGTGAATGTTCTTGTTCGTATTTGGGAATGTATTCCCTGAATGAATTATGTGGTATGGATGCCAGTTGGGATTTTATTTACTTTATGCCATATTGTGTGTATCAGTAAAACAAGGTTGGTTCTAGGTTGTAACCAGTGGGGACTAGTTAGCCTAGAACAGTCCCTCACTTTAATCTGGATAAATAAGGATTGCTATATATAAGTAATTGAAGAATACGAACAAAGTATGAATACTTCAATATATATCATTAGTGCATCAATAGCTTTATAATATTCTATAACAAGGAAGGAAATGTTACTATCAAAACAAAATAAATGGAGACCTGTAGGAAGCAATATGCAAGAGTTAAACAACCTGAACCTGTAACAGAAAATTATATTAATAACTATTATGACCCATAGTAACCCAACAGTAAAACATATGATTGGATGAACATCGACTGGCTAGTTGTATACAAAGGAATCATTAAAATGAACCTAGTATAATTAAATGATTATATATATACATATGCAAAATATTGTGAGTAGCCTTTTTATAGAAGGCAACGAAACAAGAACAAAAAATGGACACTAAATAACTCAGTGGTTTCATATAGCCCAAAAGTATAGAGAAACAGTATAACAAGTCATCATGGTACAGATGCAACATTTAAAATAAAATTAAAAAATATTATTTCTATTTTTAAACAGTCAAAAGGGGGTTTAACCCAATAAATAGTCCCTCCATTCTTCTATAATGCTCAATATTGATCGTACTATATATCAAACAAAAACAAAACTACTTATAAGGCCATAAGGTCATGAACCTAAATGACGATAATTACATAAGGGACATAGTTTCACTCACGAATCCCAAGAACTAGGAATTCCATGACCAAATAAACTAAAATTCTTTTAGCATTTAATCCCAAAGTATTCATTACAGAGAAAAGAGAATCATTGCTACACAACAAGCTTGGACTGAAATCTTGATAGGGTTTGGTGGCCATTGAGACCTATGACACAAGGAGTAAGTTAGTTGGGAACCTGGGATTTTTTCAGAAGAAACTCAAAATATTTGCATTGGGTGGAATTCATTCTCAACAAACCTGCAATTGCAAGGGAAATCTGGATAGTCAAATAATCAATTTAGAAAGGAAGAAGCATTTAATTGATAGTTCTTTATAAAGAAACAGTAAAAATTGTACCTATTAAATATTTGATGGAGGTCGAAACTTTGTAACCCCTGCAAGGGAACCTAAGGAGGTGGAAATATTAGAATAATTATCATCAAATTTCGATGTAAATTGCAACTAAAACTAGTTAAGTTCTTAGGGATTTTATCGAGAGGTGATGATGACTTTCAATCTTCCTCTCCACAATTTGACAGAATGGTTTTTGCGCTTGAAAAAAAAGGGTTGAATTGCAAATGAGTCGTAACTATTAATGAGGATGACAGAGAAATTCAACAGTAAAGCAATAAACTCTCTCAGTACCTGTGCTACCTGATCTCTGCGGTAAATATTTGCAAAGCTCCATCCTCTGAAAAGCTAGGGTTTCTTAAAAATAAAAAAGAGAAATAGGAAACAATGTGATCATTATCATCCTTGGAGGAGACGCGTATTCAGCAGTAAAGCAATAAACTCTCTTAGTACATGTGCTACCTGATCTCTGCGGTGAATATTTGCAGAGCTCCATCCTCTGAAAAGCTAGGGTTTCTAAAAAATAAAAGAGAGAAATAGGAAACAATGTGATCATTATCATCCTTGGAGGAGACGCGTATTCAACAGTAAAGCAATAAACTCTCTTAGTAAATGTGCTACCTGATCTCTGCGGTGTATATTGGCAGAGCTCCATCCTCTGAAAAACTAGGGTTTCTAAAAAATAAAAAAGAGAAATAGGAAACAATGTGATCATTATCATCCTTGGAGGAGACGCGTATTCAACAGTAAAGCAATAAACTCTCTTAGTACATGTGCTACCTGATCTCTGCGGTGAATATTTGCAGAGCTCCATCCTCTGAAAAGCTAGGGTTTCTAAAAAATAAAAAAGAGAATAGGAAACAATGTGATCATTACCATCCTTGGAGGAGACGCGTTCAGACCTAGCATATTGGTTCTGAGAAAAAACAAGACAATAGGCACTATCATGTTGTATAAACAACAATTAAGTTAAAAGAGGAGGCAGCAAGAATTATCGTAAATACACCACCATACTTACCAGCAGGTGTAAGTCAGTGGTCAACTTGGACTAGGGTTTGATGTTGCAGTTGGAAAAGTTAGACGAATTCGAGGAATCATTGCAAATGATTCGGCGATGTGGTGAAGCGGGAAGAAGGAAGTTACTCCTTAAGCCATGCCTTCCCCTAGATCATCTTATCTAGCCCTCAAAAAAATTGACGATGATGACATAGACATTTGAGAGAATTTTGGAGGAGTCCATCGATGACTAGGTTATTGGACGCAATGTGGTAGGGTTAATTTAAATAAAAAAAGCGAGCATGTAAGCCATAAATGTACTTAAGGGACCATAACTACTACATAGCGGATTTCATATATCGGAGTTTTGGGAACCAAGGCTAAGTATAACTAAAATTACTACAGAGCCATAACATCATTTAAGCATGATCATTGATTTTAACGAAAAGTTCAAATGAAGTTATTTTTCATTATATTGTCATAATCAGGTAAAACCAAGTTATACACTGTAACCTTTTTTTTAATGTTAGGGGATGTTACACAAAGAAATTAATATATAACATGAAATTAAATTATTAGAAAATTTACAAATTAAAAAGTTTTGATCCAATTTTAATAAATCTCCATTTAAAACAAATCTAAACAAATTTATTCAAAATTAAAATCTCCAATAAATAAATAAATAAAGATATGTATAAGTTGAATATATGTCTAATGGAGAGAGGACTCCACATATTTGTAAATTTTTTAATATAATATTAATGTATTATATGCACGCGAGTGCATGATTTGTTGGTCTGGGCGGTTGGTTTGCTCAGCCGCTGACCACGTTCGATTCCTGTGGGAGCTGCGCGATGCAGCATATTTGTATTGGTGACGTCTCTGCTCACTTCGGTGATATTTGTACCTATGATGACATATTGGTGACGCCTCTGCTCGCTACGGCGATATTTGTACCTATGATGATGTGTATATATATTTGCTTCGACGATATCATGTATGATGCTTCTTCAGCGGGGATCTTCCCCTACTGAAAAAAAATATTAATGTATTATATGAATAAAAATATCACCAACTAAATAATATTAAATAATTAATAATTAAAAAAATATAATATTACAATTTTTTTTATTTCATAATATTTTAAATTGTTGTTTGAAATTATTGAAAACTAATATTTTAAAAAATGTGTAATTTCATGTACTTTGTATTTGAATTCTTATCATTTTCCAACTTTTTATAATTGAATGTAGAGATATCATCATGGTTTTAAAACTAGATCAAGTTGCATTGTTATCGAATCAAACTAGTTGGTTCATTAGACTTGGAGGTCAATTTGGCTAATGATCCTGGTTTGGTATTAAATTGGCCTTGAAATCATTTGTTTAGTACCAAACTGACATGAACATGCCAATTCCATCATACCCCATCCAAGTGATTGACAACTTGCACGTGTAAGGTTGTAGACCCACACAGAGGGATTTAGGGTGGTTGTGAGTGGCTTTTTGTGAAACTAAGCATTGTTTCCCTCCAAAAACAATCCCTTCAAGCTTATAAAATTATACCTCCCCTCTTGTTTGCATCATACATGTCATTTGGGGTTGGGGGTTGATCCCAACACAGATCTAGTAGTGCTAATGGAACTAGAACTAGTAGGTGAATCAAAAGGCAAACAACCAATGGGAAGCACTAATTGTGCAAGTGTACCAATTGATGCTTTTGTTAGGTCTAGTTTTATTGTTACTTCTACTGCTACCATTGTAGAAGGATTCTGAGCCCTGGGACTCTGAGTCAAATGATGTTTATGTAGCTCTTGTTGATGATCCCATGTCTAGTAGTAGTGATGAAGTTGATGAAGAGTGATTATGTTGATCATTGATATCTAGACTTATAACAAGTCATTGTCTCAGTAGCTTATAATATTATTTTTGGAATCTAGAGGTTATTTAAAATCTCATTGATCATGTATTTTATTGCAAATATTTATTCACTGGATGCCATTTTGATGTATTCATGTTTATGTGGTATATAAAGTAGTAAAATTTGGATATTTTATCTCTAATAATTTGAAATCATAATTTTAAATGTTAAAAATAATTTTTACACCGAAGGTGTTCCATTTTTTAAAATGGTCACGCCAAGCTTTTGTCTATCCTTTTAGTCTACCTGTGACATATTTCCACACTATTTAATGTGACACATGTCCACATTCCAAATATTCCTCACAATTTCTCTTTTCAAGGTTGTTTCTACACCATTCGCAACCATACACGCGCCATTCACCACTATTTGCACCCACGCCTATGAGAAAGGTTATGGTCGGATGTTCGGATTCTTCAAACCCCATGTAACACCCTCCTCCCACATCTACCCAAGTAACCGATCAACCATAGTAAACATGTGACGAGAGGCTACTATGATGGGATTCAACCTCCTATATGACCTTAAGGAAGTGCAATCGATGGAAACACAACATATAGACCTTCCACACCAGCATCAGGACTCCTAGGAACCAACCCAACCTTTCCAACAACCATCCCATGTGTCCCACTAAGTTTTTAGACCAATGAACCCCCAAACTCTCCCATGATATGGGAACACCTACTTCTAGAGGGCTCTAGATGCTCCCACAATATGGCATGCAAGTGTCCAGGGAATATTTTTCTTAGTGTTGTGCCAACCTCCCCGAGATTTGAGCCACTCTTTTAGGTGAAGAGACCAGTTCACTGCACAAAATTAAAGGAAAGCTTCATAATAGAAAGATAACAAGGTAATGTTGATACAAATGCAATTACTTGAACAAGGGTTTGACTAGACCCCTACTAGCCATGATAGGTGTTTCGTCAAACAAATCACAAATATGTAATCTACAGGTGTAAACAACGTATTTAAACATGGGGGGCTCATACTTATCTGAGAATCTATAAGAAGCAATATTCCCTTATATCATTAGCTCCATTACCATCTGTTAGGTCATAGATACATTGTTCATCCATTTGCAAATAAAAACACGAGGAAATCCATACATCATCACTCTCATAATACATGCTTATAACCAACATAATAACAACAGAAATATCAAGGATACATCAGCCATAAAATCCACATATAAACGAGTAAATTTATATATAAGATATCAAGAGAGAACTTGTTATTAATGAATGAAAAATCCAACTTGGGATGGGACTACCACATTCCACCTGGTCATAGAATGGTTTAGCCAAATCTCTCTTCAACCATTCACCCCCATGCCATATTCCAAGTATGAATGTGGGACTTAAAATAAAAGACCCAACTAGAGCATCCAATAGTGAGAGGAAGAGAGAGAGACAATAATGAGAGAGCCCCATAACTAAATTGACAAAAGGCTACAAACTGATCCTCAAAAGCCTTTTTATCAGTAAGGCCTCTATTTTCTTCATTCTCCATTATTTTCCTTCAATTTCCTCCTCACATGCAACATGTGACCTTTCAGCTTCCTTTTCTCCTAACTTCCATTATTTTCATAAATAAATGAGCCAAAAATGCCATTTTTCCTTTCCAAAGCCCTAGTCATTTCCTTTGCCAATTTCCTTAGCCATAATAAACCAAATGAACACCCACACTAAGATGGCTTTCCCAACATTCAACTTGGAATAAGTGTCCCATCAATTGTGGTTATTATTTTTTTTTTATTAACTTTTATTACATGGAATTTCCACCAGGGCTGTTACACCCCATCTCACTCGTTTCATATTCATCTCCATGTCATGCTACCTTTCATTTAATAGCCACGTATGCAATTCGTCGAACATTTTTATTTTCCACCATTGGTTCGACTTAATTTGTTCCTCGTCAACTAAAAATCCATGATGTATGCACATTAAATCACGTTTTCTTACTTGAAACTTTTTGTGCTTACCATCAACACATTATTTCCAATATTATTGAAAAATACATAGCTGCAACTTATTTGAAGGAAAAGTTCACTTCACTACACTCAACTTCAAGTTGCATCAAATTGAGGCTGATTGTGAGTTGATGTTTTTTACAAGTTTATATTAACTAATCCAAACAATAAAAACAATGACATGACACTAGCATCAAAATTTCCCAGCCATCCCCAAACACACTATCAATTTGTTTAACAAAAAAATTCAAATTGTCTCACTAGAATCAAATGTAACACCCTCCTCCCACATCTACCTAAGAAACCTACCAGCTAGGGTAAACATGCGATGAGAGGCCACTATGATATGATTTGACCTCCCAAGTCATGATAAGGAAGTGGAATCAACGGAAACATACCATACAGACATTAATTATTAGCTATATGACCCTCAGGAAACAATCCAATACTTTAGACAACTTGCCTTGGGGTCCCACTGAGCTTTTGGACTATTTGAGGCTTATTCATTGCCATGTTATAGGCATGAGTGCGACTAGCAACTCAAATTTTATCTCACAGGCTTGCCTGCCAATAACCAGAGACAAAAATAGTTAGTGCTATGCTAGCGACTCCGAGATTTAAACCAAATTTTCAGGCCCAGAGCCCAGGTCTTGCCTAGAATTGAACCATCTCTTCATATCAATAAATTAACATGGAAATGGCAGTGCTAAAGCAAATACTTGTTCAACACCTTGACTGGACCTCTATTAGACACGACAGGCATTTCGTCAAACATATTGCAAATGTGCAATCTATAGGTGTAGTTAATAGTTCTAAGCATAGGGGTCTCATACTTAGCTTATAATTGCTAAGAACCATTGAGGCCTCAACACATTAACTGCAATTCCATCCATTAGGTCGTAGATACATTAATCATTCAAATACAAGTAAAAACATGAGGGAAGCCATACATGGTTGCTGTCATAAAACACTTACATATCCATCATAATAGGGACATAAATACTCATGAAAGTACAACCATATCAATCACGTACAATTCATAAAAATTCTCTTAGAAATACAAGGAGAAATAACCTTTCATTGATGATGCGAAATCCAAACCTGGGATGGGGCTTCCACATTCCACCCAACTATTGAATGGCTAAGCCAAATCTCTTTTCATCCATTCGTCCCCATGCCATACTCCAAGAGTGAAAGTGGGATCTCACAGAACACATCAATTAAAAACCATCCAGAGATTTTAGAGGCCATCCACCTCAACCCATCAAATAGTGATTCCACCTCATGGTCGAACATCACAAAACCATCATCATATCGGTCTCTATCCTATCCATGCAGGGCTCCATAGCGTTTGTCCAAACTGGCTACGGGACTAGTAACTCAACCCACAACTTTTACCAAGTTCTAGAGCATTTTTGCAACCAAGGATATAGGACTAGTAACTCAACCCACCAAGGGCTCCAAGGAATTTGTCAAACCCAGGCTACGAGACTAGTAATTCAACCCAAGCTATTCCAAGGATCCAAAGCATTTGTCCAACCAAGGCAGAGGGATTAGTAACTTAACCCAAGCTAAGGAAAAATGAGAACCAACCAAATACACAACAAGAAAATAAACCCACAATCACCATGGCTATCCAGGAAATGGCAAGGCTAGGCAATCCACTATCTATCCTGCCCATTCTCCATGCCAATGGTAGATCTCAACCAACAAACCACATGCATATGCCATGCATTCCAAAGCTAGTGAAGGACACATCCATGCAACTTAGTACCTGCAAACAAATCTAAAGTAGCTTCTCATCCTGATGCCTTCTTGCGCTTTCCTGATCTTCCTTTGCCTTCTTCCTCCAAGAATCCAGTTATGCCACACCCTCCAATAGTGCTCCAAGAAAAATCTAAGTCTAAAAGAAGTATGAGAGAGAGAAAGACAATAATGAAAGAGCTCCAAAACTAAACTGAGAAAAGGTTAACAACTGATCCTCAGAAGACTTTTTATGAATGAGGCCTCTATGTTCTTCATTTTCCATTATTTTCCTTCATTTTCCTCCTCACAAGAAACTTCTGACCTTTCACCTCCCTTTTCTCTTAATTTCCATTATTTTCATAAATAAATGTGTCAAAAAATCCATTTTTCCTTTCCAAAGCCTTAGCCATTGTCTTTGCCAATTTCTTTAGCCATAAACAACCAAGTGAACACCCCCTAGGATGACTTTCCCAACATTCAACTTAGAATAAGTCTCCCATTAATCTGTGGTTATTGTTTTAACTTTTATTACATGGAATTTTCACCAATGTTGTTAGAGACCCCCCCCCCTTGGGGGACACCTTCCTTGGTGTTCAATCACACATATACATCACCAACTTGTTGAAAGGAGACATACTGCTCATGGAGATTTATAACACAACTCAATGTAGTATTTTCAATGAAAGATCTTTTAGAGAGAGAGAGAAAAAAAAAAAAAACCATCATGACAACACGAGAACATTCCGCATAGTGGAGCCTTATATCACATCTCATTACGATATTTACAATGGTCATCCTGTTGAGTGCCAATCCACATGACATCATAACATCATGATAACATAACCACATGATAGCATAATAACATGACACCCATATTGTAAAGTGGAGCTTTATAACATAACTCATTACAGTATTTGCATCCATACATAAGTGTACATATAGTGACATCATCAAATATATATATATATACACACACACACACACACACCAAACATATGCCAAATCATATGTTAAACACCATGTCTAAGCATGTATAACATATATCAAACCATCATAAAGCATATATCAACCACCATAAATAAAATACCAAACCATCATAAAGCAAGTACCAAACCACCATAAGAAAATATCAATCCACCATGAAAATTTGTTTTTCCTGAACCGAAAAACAAGGAAGGATACATAGCCTGCATTTGATCTTCCATATCCCATGTAGCTTCAATGGGCCCAAAGTGCTTCCATTTCACTTTAACTTGCTTGATTGCTCGGTTCTGGAGCATGAGCACCTTTTTCTACAATATACATTGAGGCACCAGCTGGAATTCTCTATCTGGTTCCACCTGCAATACAAACCATTCAATCACATGATCAACATGTTTAACATACTTCTTAGCTAATGACACATGGAAAACATCATGAAATTTCATTGTCGGAGCTAGCGAAAGTTGATAAACTACTAGTCCAATCCTCTTAATAATGTTGAAGGGTCCACAAAATTGTGGTGCCATCTTGGCAATGATCCAATCCGCAAGGAGCTCTTCTTCAGTTTGATGCGCAAGTACACATGTTCCCCAACCTAGAACTCCTTGAGAAGCATGTTCCTATTTGCATAACTCTTCTACCTATCCTACGATGCCTTGAGATTCTTCTTGATCGTCTGCATCTCTTGTTCCATGTCTGCCAACATATTTTGTCCAATCAATACTCTACTAACCGAATCACTCCAACTGATAGGAGTGTTAAAACTCTGCCCATAGAGTGCCTCAAAAGGACTCATCCTCAATGATTCCTTATAACCATTGTTGTATCCAAACTATACCAAGGGGAGATGCTCTTCCCACTTCCACTATTGATGCATCACATAGCTCCTCAACATGTCCTCTAATATCCTATTGACCCTCTCTATCTGTCCATTTGTCCATGGATGATAAGATGTGTTGAAGGCAAACTCTGTGCCCAAACCTGCAAATAACTCCTTCCAAAACTAGGAAGTAAACCTTACATCCCTATCTGACACAATCTTTTTCGGAACACCATGTATTCTAACCGCATCTTTGATGAATACTTGGCCCACATAACTAGTTGAGAATGTAGACTTCACTAGAATGAAGTGTGTAGCCTTTGTTAACCTATCCATAATGACCATGATGGAATCATGTTTATTCATTGCCTTTGGAAATCCTGTGATGAAGTTCATGGAAACGACCTCCCATTTCCATTCTAGAATCGTAATCAGCTGTAGCAATCCACTTGGATGTTTAAATTCTATTTTCACTCATTGACAATCAAAGCAAATAGCCACAAGCTCTGCTACATTCCTCTTCAAATTCAAAAAATAATAATATATATTCACCACTGCTAGTGTCTTCTGATAACCCGGGTGACTTGAATATGGTTTTGCATGAAACTCTCTCAATATCACCTTCTTGATCTCACTACTATCTGGTAAATATATCCTATCTCGAAACTTGAACAATCCATCTTCTTTAAGATGATAGTCCATGCCCTGTGCACCTACACCTGTACCTGTACCCATGCTTGTATTTGTACCTGTAATTCCACCTGTTCATGTACCACTACATGTAGTTGTACCTACACCTGTACATGTACCTATACTATCACTGTGCTGCAACCTGTGCACAATCTCCATATACCTAACATCCCGTTGTCCTGCCTACAATATCGTATCCTATAATTCCATCCCATAGGAGCTCATAGCTACCAAGTGATGTACATGTATCCATCTACTGATAGCATATTCCACCCTATTGTCTTTACCACTGATGTACCTGATCTCAAAATCAAACTTGTTCATCGTGGCCAACCATCTAGCCTACCTAGCATTTAGATTTGGCTGGTCAAACAAATATCTCAACCCAATGTGCTCACTCATAAGAAAAAAACCGCCTGCCCAAAAAATAGTTCCCCCACATATTGAATGCATGCATAATTTCTGCTAACTCAAGATCATGTTTCAAGTAGTTCTTATCATTCTCGTTTAGTTTTCGAGACTCATAACATACCACCTGTCCATCTTGCATAAGGACTCCACCAAGCCATCGCTTGAAATCATCTGTGCATACCACAAACCCTTTGTCTGAATCTACAATCTGTAGTACTAGTGCATGCATCAACAATTTCTTAAGCTTCTTAAAGATAGCCTCACACTCCTAAGTCCATTCAAACTTCTGACCTTTCCTTTGCGATGATGTAATGGGATAAGCAATTTGCGTGAAGTTCCTGATGAAACTCCTATAGTAGCCTGCGAAACCCATGAAAGATATCACCTCATCCACACTCTTAGGAGATACCCACTCCATGATGGCCCTTATCTTATCTAGATATATTGCAATGCCTTCCGTGGTGACAACATGCCCCAAGTAGTGCACCTCAGTCATAAATAAACTACACTTTTTGAGCTTAGCATACAATTGATGCTCCCTCAACAACCTCAACACTTTGCTAAATTCTCGACATTTTCTTCCTCATTTTTATAATATACCAGTATATCATCAATGAACACAATAACAAACTTATCCAAATATGGACATAAAACACTATTCATCAAACACATGAATGTAGATGGAGAATTAGTTAAGTCAAATGTAACAACAATAAACTCATAATGCCCATACCTGGTCCTTAACGTAGTCTTCCAAATGTCCTCCTCTTTGATGCGTACCTGATGGTATCCTGATCTCAAATCAATCTTTGAGAAAATGTTTCTCCCTTCAACTAATCGAACAAGCCATTAATCATTAGAAAAAGACACTTGTTCTTGATAGTCACTTTGTTCATTTACTTGTAATCAATGCATAATCTGAGAGTGTCATCTTTATTCCTCACAAAAAATATCGGTGTGCCCCAAGTTGATACACTTGGCCTAATGTATTCCTTGCCTGACATTTCCTTTATTTACAACTTCAACTCAACCAACTCAGGTGTGCTCATCTTGTAAGGTTCTTTTGATGTTGGAGCTGCCCTAAACACTAACTCAATACAAAATTCTACCTCCCTATGAGGTGGAAAATCTGTAATGTCCTCAGGAAATACATCCTTAAATTTCTACAAAACTAGATGCCTGTCCAACACATATACATCCTCAACCTCCTTACCCTTATCACTAGAAATGCTTACTACAAATAGCTTTCACCCCTTCCTGCGTCTACGCTTTGATTGCATAGTTGTCACCATCCTAACTGATGTAGCTTTCTTCTTGCCTTGTAATACTCTTGGTTTTCCATTGTCATTAACACACTCAATAGATTTATCATAGCAGCCTACCTTGGTTCTATGTAGATACAACCAATCCATGTCCAATAACATATTCTATGAACCCAATGGTAATACATTCAAATGTGATGCGGTCGACATACCATTTAAGTCAAATGACCAAGCTCTTACCCAATGATGAACTTGCTTCTTCGTACTTGTAGCCAACTACACTAACTAAGACTTTTCATGCAATTCCTTGCCCAAACCACACTTATCCACCAACTCAGGACTAACATAGCTATACTTATATCTAGGGTCAATCAAAATAGAAATAACTTGATCACAAAGCTTACCATCTATCTCGATGATAGATGCATGATGGTCTTCCTGTTTGTTATCCAAGGTAACATAGATACGTGGAATACTCTGACCAATGTCTCCAACAGTCTATGCCTCATTTGCAATTTATATATTATTCCTACCACTCTTGTACTTAGAAAAATCCCTCCTGCGATGATCTCACCCACAAGTCCAACATTTCACGAGCTATTATGCTCCTTAGATCTATATCCATGTCCTATATCTGATGCATTAAACCTCTTGAGTGGTGAACCACTCTCCTTGTTACCTAAATCCTGTGGTCTTACTTGCTTCTTCTCCCATTTTCCTTTGTTCTTTGTATTACCTCTCCAATCTGGCTTCCTCTCAGTTCAATGCTTCTATTTTTCATAGCAATTCTTGTGTTTTCGGATAGCCTCCTCCAATGATCTAGGCTCATCGAACTCAATCCTATCTTTGAATGTAACCAATAACCCACTAAAAAATCTCTAAATCTTAGCCTTCTCCTCCTTTTGATAAGGCACAGACTTCAACAGTTCCAAGAACTTACTGGTGTACTCATCATCTGTCATAGATCCCATCTTTAGTTCATAGAATTATTTTTCCCTATCATCAAAGTACCTCTTCGATAAATAATTTTTCTTCAATAGCCTCTCAAATTCACTCCAAGTCAGATCCTCCTCATTTATGTCCCTAACATTCTTCACTTCTTCCCACCAGATGTATGTTTTACCTTTAAGACTGAATTTATGCATTCTAGCTTTCATGTTCTCTAAGTAGTCATGCAACCTAAAGAACTTCTTCATACTGAGTAATCAAGCTTATGAATCTTGTGATAGCTTTACCTCTCCATCAAAATTAGTTGGCTTTTCTTTCTTAAACTCATCTGACAAGTATCCCCTATCACTCCTCTTGTAAGGATGATACCAATGATGATCATAGTGCCTATCTGAATCAAAACTAGAATCGTACTTGTGTCTCTCCCTTCTCCTCTCCACAGTGTCCAACAATCTACCATCTCATATTGTGTCATCTCTATCTGATTGATGAATTCCATGCGATCTATTGACATATGCCCCCATTAGTTTTTTCCTCCTTCTCATGACTGATCCGAATCGGTCCCTGTCACTACAAATATGACAAGCTCTGAAGTATGATTTTATTTACCTCTGCTAAATTTTCCTATGGTTGCATGATTTTTTCATTATCTTCCTTACAACTATTTATCTCTTCCTTTAATATTCTCAATGTCACTGCCAAGTCGGAAGAGTTGCCAACACCATATTGCTCTTTGTATTCATAGGGAGAATCTTTGTAGTCAACCATCTTGTCAGCCATTTGATATTTCTTCCTACAAGGTATATCATGTCAGCTAAGCCAAATCACAATAAACAAACGTACCTTAGTATAGCTAAGGGATGATACCTTGTCTGCAAGATCAACAAATTAGTGTGATAAATGTATAACATAATCATGACAACATATAGAAATAGAAAACATAAGCATACGACCATGAAACTATCATTTTAGCTAGGGTCCAGTCATCAATGCATGACCTAAACAACATCACACACCAAGACCTCATGAATGACAACCACCATCATTACGTCACTATACACTTGACCACATGCAAATATTAACATGCATCAGTGATGCATAACCATCCACACATGCATAAACATGTATGATCAAGTGTGAATGAAAAATTCTTGAAATCAAACATGCAAGAATGATAAATGAAACTAAGCATACAAGAATGTAAGAAAACATGCAAGAATGTAACCAAGCATACTACAATGATAAATTTAAGTGACATAAATCGACATGTAATAGCCATACACTCACAATGATGCATTCCACAATAACACCTCAAATCTTACATGATTACATCACTACAATCATGAAAAACATCATGCAAATACCACAAGCACATGGAATGCAAGGGTGAGAGACACACATGCAACTGACATGGATGCAATACCAATACATAGCCCATCTAGTCTAAGGGGTGAACCATGCTCTGATTCCACTCTATAACACCCTCCTCCCACATCTACCCAAGCAACCAACAAGTCGGGGTAGACATGTAACGAGAGGCCACTATGATATGATTCGACATCCCAAGTCACATGAAGGAGGTGGAATTGATCGAAATCCACCATACAAACATTAATTATCAGCTGCAGGACCCTCAGGAACCAATTGAATACATTAGACAACTTTCCATGGGGTACCACTGAGCTTTTGGAAAATCTGAGGTTCATTCGCTCCCATGCAATAGGCATGAGTGCAACCAACAACACAAGTCACTCTCATAGGCTTGTTTTCCATCGACCAGAGACCAAAACAGTCAGTGCTATGCCAATGAATCTAGGATTTGAGCCACTTTTTCCAGCGCAGACCCCACGTCACGGCCTAAAATTGAACCATCTCTTCATGTCAGTAGATTAACATGGAAATGATATTACTAAAGAAAATACTTGTTCAATACTTTGACTTGACCCCTACTAGCCACGACATGCATTTTTTCAAACATATTGCAAATGTGTAAGCTACAAGTGTAATTAACAGTTCTGAGCATAGGAGTCTCATACTTAGCTGCGAATCGCTAAGAACTATTGATGCCTTAACACATCAACTACCATTTCATCCATTAGGTCATAGATACATTGATCATTCAATTACAAGTAAAAATATAAGGGAAGCCATACATGGCTGCTGTCATAAGACACATACATATCCATCATAATAGGGACAAAAATAGTCATGAAACTACAGCCATATAGACCACGTACAATCCATCAAAATTATCATATAAATAAAAGGAGAAATAACCTTTCATTGATATTGTGAAATCCAAACCCGAGATGGGACTTCCATGTTCCACCCGACCGTAGAATGGCTAAGCCAAATCTCTCTTCATCCATTCTCCCCCATGCCATATTCCAAGCATGAATGTGGGATCTCATAGAACACATCAATAAAAAACCATCTAGGGCTCCCAGAGGCCATCCACCTCAACCCATCAAACAGTGATTCCACCTCGTGGTCGTACATCACAAAGCCATCATCAGATTGATCTCTATCTCAAACATTGAGGGCTCCAGATCGTTTGTCCAACCCGACTATGAGACTAGTAACCCAACCCATAGATTTTACCAAGCTCCAGAGTGTTTCTCCAACCAAGGCTACGAGACCAGTAACACAACCCACCAAGGGCTCCAGAACATTTTTCCAACCCACGCTACGAGACTAGTAACTCAACCCAAGCTATTCTAGGGCTCCAGAGCTTTTTTCCAACCAAGGTTAAAGGACTAGTAACCTGACCCAAGCTAAGGAAAAATGAGAACCAAACAAAAACACAACAAGGAAATAAAAGCACAATCACCATGGATATCCAAGAAATGGAAAGGCTAGGAAATCCATTGTCAATCTTGGCCATCCTCCATGCCAATGATAGATCACAACCAAAAAACCACATGCATATGTCATGCATGCCAAAGCTAGTGAATAAAACATACATGCAACTCGATACTAGCAAAAAAATATGATGTAGATGCTGATCTTGATTCCTTCTTGTGCTTTCCTGTTCTTCCTTTGCCTTCTTACTCCAAGAATCCAAGTATGCCACACCCTCCAAGAGTGCTCTAAGAAAACTCTAAGTCTCCAAGAGTATGAGAGAGAGAGAGAATAATGAGAGAACATCAAAATTGAACTGACGAAAGGCTATGAATTGATCCTCATAAGCCTTTTTATGAATGAGGCCTCTATTTTCTTGATTTTCCATTATTTTCTTTCATTTTCCTCCTCACATGCAACCTGTGACCTTTCACCTCCCTTTTCTCCTAATTTCCATTACTTTCATAAATATAAGTGCCAAAAATTCCATTTTGCCTTTCCAAAGCCTTATTCATAGCGTTTTCTAATTTCCTTAGCCATAAGCAACCAAATGAACACCCCTTAGGATATCGTACCCAACATTCAGCTTGAAATAAGTGTCTCATTCATCCGTGGTTATTATTTTAACTTTTATTACATGGAATTTTCGCCAGGGCTATTATAGAACCCTCTCCCTTGGGGGACACCATCCTCGGTGTCCGATCACACATACACCTTAGCAACCTGTAGAAAGAAGATATACTACTATGGAGCTTTATATCACAAATCGATGCAGTATTTTCAATGAAATATCTGCTCAAGACAAAAAAAACATCATGACAACACAACAACAAACCGCATAGTGGAGATTTATATTACAGCTCAGTATGGTATTTACAATGATCATCCTGCTGATTGCCAATCCACATGACATCATAACATCATGATAGCATAACCACATGATAGCATAATAACATGACACCAATAACACATAGTGGATCTTTATAACATAGCTCGTTACAGTATTTACATCCATACATATGTGTACATATAGCAACATCATCAAATATATATATACACCAAACATATGCCAAATCATATACCAAAGCATATATCGAAACATCATATAGCATATATCAAACCATCATAAAGCATATATTAACCACCATAAAGCAAATACCAAACCATCATAAAGCAAATACAAAATCAGCATAAGTAATGATCCAAATGGATCCTAGAAAACCCTTTAAGTCTTCAAAATCTTCTAAACATTCAAAATTGTCACCCAATAAAAACCTTTAAAGAAGGCGGATAACACTATAAGGAGGCAAAAGCATAGAGAAAACATTGAAAAACAGGCTTATTGGCGGTCAAAGTAACTTTGAATCGGATCCATCGAATTTGACCTATCAATGGTCCAGATCCGATCGGCAAATTGCAATCGGTGAAGGCAAAGGGAGCTATCAGCAGAGACCACATGGTATATATATGCGATTGCGATTAGCGGGGTCTACAAGGACCATCGATCAAGCGCGCAGATCGACAACCCAAGTTGAATTGCGATATCGCAATC
>APFE030795204.1:34955-46161 GCA_000404065.3 Pinus taeda
GATAGTTGGACCCGATAGAGCTATAAAACGATATTCCATAAAATTTGAGATCCGTCAAATGACAAATTTCTATGTATTTCGCGTATGTCGTTTAATAAACGAAATATGATGGGAAGTGTCGATGCGATGAAAACCAAACCTGAATGGGTTTGCGAATGAAAAAATATATATTTTTTCAAGTCTGATATGGGACGTTTTGCAGGATTTGCAAAGTTTTAATGTATTTTTTAATATAAAAAGGAAATCACAAAACATGCAGGATTTCGAGAGGGCCAAAGGCGATAAGTGGTTTGGGCCGAGCTCTGTCTGATCCCATACAAAGGCTGCCACATGTCCAAGCTAAGGAGAGAGAAAACCACCCTTATCGGGCAGTAAACCCCCGTACGAAAGAGTCACCCAAAATGAACCACAGTCGTTGCCTTTGGATCTCCCAGATCAACAGTGGAGATGCAATGTCGATATACAGGAAGACCCGATAGGAGTATAAGATGGATTTATGGATATTTGAAGTCTGATAAACAGTGTTTGGTAGACTTTTCCTATGTTTGAATGTATTTCTCTGTGTAAATAGAGAATGGCGATTTCAAAGGATTTAAAAGGTCCAATGACCCATTCCATTACAGAACAAGTGGCCACCATCCCTGGAAGCATTTAGTAATGATTGCTAACGCTTAGAGGGGGATCTGAGTGGACAGAGGTTAGGAAGCCAGAGAGCCCGAGAATAATAAATGAACAGACAATGTCGATTGGATTTAAAGCCATAGACAGAGAGCAAACAAAGACAGGTAGTGCCGAGATAGAGCAAAAACAGAGACAAAGAGTGATAGAGAGAGTCTGTGTACTTAGAGAGGCTTGAGGGGTTCAAGAAAAACTCTTGCGAGTCTCTGTTGTGTTGAGACTCAAATCGAGACTAAAGGCTGGACCAGGAGATGTAGCCTAGGAGTGTTGGGTGAACTCCTTATTAAACTAGTTGTGTTTATGTGTGTTGTCTATTATGTTCTTTAACTACTTCATTGTCTATTTATTTCGTAATCTTAATGATCCATTGCACAAAGTAACATAGGCAAATCCATGCACATGAGTCTATAATACCTTAATAATTGTCTAAGATCTCATTATTAGATCAAGTGGTATCAGAGCTTTATGTTTGCTAAGGTTAGAAAAGCTTGTGTTGGATTGTTGAATGCTAACTAGGTCAAAGCTCAAATTAGGAGAAGGAGAACTGGTTGAGAATAACCCAGAAATAGGAAGAGTCTATCCTTGGAATCAAACTCTCAGTTCATGGACATTTTCATGACCATGAGAGCCATGGTAGAAGAGATGTATCGAGAATTTAAGAAAGGTTGAGGTGAAGATACTTCAACCTCTAAACAAGACAAAGGAACAGAGGAACCTCTTCTAGATGGCCATTCAGAAGGCAAAGGGAAAGGGAAAGAGCCTCCTCTATCGACACCTCCTTCTAGCCCTTTAATTAAATTAGATGCAAGATTTGATTTTGCAATATATGATGGAGAATTAAATGCATAAAAGCTAGATAACTGGATTAGATAGATTGATGTATATTGCAGGGTGCAGAACATCAATTTAGAAAGGAGAAAGATTCAATTGGCCAGCCTTCGCCTTGGAGGAATTGCCCTAGTATGGTGGGAAAGCAGGACACAAGCTAATTTGAAGAAGCATGGTAAAATTCTTTCTACTTGGGGTGAATTTGTTTTTTCCATTAAAAAACAATTCTATCCACTATCTTATATGCATCAAGCAATGATGAGTTGGCAAACTCTTTGCCAATTAAAGGGGAAAAGTGTACAAAGCTATACACAAGAATTTAGCAAAAGAGCTTTAATTCTAGGCATTTCTCTAGACTCACCTAAAACTTTGTTGAAGTATATAGGGGGTCTACAAAACTATTTGAGGCACACCATTCTCATGTTTAACCCTACTAACATAGATTAGGTATTTGTTCAAGCTACACATATAGAGGCTAGAGGCAAGAATATGAACCCAAAGATTGGAGGATCATCAAAACCCACTACAAGCAAGAACAAGGAAAAGAGGAAGCAGAAATGGAAAGAGAGGAAGGCAAACGCTGTACAGAAAGACAAACCTTCATTCACTCATTGCAAGAATGTTGGACATGATGATGAACACTACTGGTCTTTGCATTCAGAGCTGAAACCCAAGAAGTTTGATGGAAATAAGAAGAAGATTGTTGCTGCTATTCAAAAAGATTTGGGGTCGAACTCAGGTGATGAAACAATAGTCACAGCTACAGGTATAAATGGTGAAAATTCTGAAGCATCTACTAGGAATTCTGCATAATCTATTCATAATGAACAAAATGAGAGGAAAAGGCATGAGCTTTTTCATATTAGAGTTATTTCCAAGCATCAAAATATTGATACGTTATTTGATAGTGGTTCACAAGTAAACTTGGTTTCTGAAGCAATTATAAAGAAGTTGGGACTACTAACCACACCTCACAAGAAGCCATATCCATTAGGTTGGGTATGTGATAAAGCAAAGCTACAAGTGACTAGACAATGTAAAATTGGGTTTGCTTTTGGGTCAACTTTTGTAGATGAGGTTGAGTTAGATATAGTTCCCCTGGATATATGTGGTATTGTTTTAGGAAGTCCTTACTTGTATGATAGAAAAGCCATTTTCTATAAACAGAAAATAAGTATCAACTCACAAAAGATGGAATATAATATATTGTAAGAGCTCATCATCTCAAAAATAACTACACTCTCATTAACTCAGTGTAGATGAAAAGAATTGTAATTCACGAAAGAAATTTTTACTAATGGTTGTAAAGGAAAAGACCCCTGATAAAACCAATGCATTTGAAGGTTGTGATACTAAACAGAAAGATGATTTAGAAAGAGTTGTTTCATAATATGATATCCTATTTCAAGAACCTAAGAATATAATATCCTATTTCAAGAACCTAAAGGTCTGCCACCCAAAAGGGAAATTGTACATGATATTCATTTGCAACAAGATGCTCCATTGCCTAACATCAGAATGTACAGGTTATCCACTTTAGAGAATGCAAAGACCAAGAATCAGGTACAGGAGTTTCTCGACAAAGGGTTCATAAGGCCAAGCACATCACCATGTGGATCTCCAATTGTCTTGGTGAGAAAGAAAGATGGCTCGTGGAGGATGTGCATTGATTACAAAGCATTGAATAAAATAACGATCAAGAATTGTTATCCTCTTCCTCACATAGATGATCTATTAGATCAGATGAAAGAAGCTGTTTACTTTTCCAAGTTAGACTTGCGCAGTGGCTATCATACGATCAGAGTTGTAGAACAAGATCCATGGAAGACTGCTTTCAAAACAAAGCAAGGGTTGTATGAATGGCTGGTTATGCATTTTGGCTTAACTAATGCTCCTACCACTTTCATGAGAGTTATGAATGATGTACTCCGAGATTTTATTGATGATTTTGTAATTGTATAGTTAAATGACATTCTTGTTTTCAGTAAAACATGGGAAGAACATTTGAAGCATGTAACGCAGACTCTAGATGTTTTGAAAAAAGAAAATCTCTATGTTAAGTTATCAAAATGTGAATTTGGAAAAACATATTTAATTTATTTGGGTCATATAGTAGGGGGTGGTGAATTGAAGATAAATCCCTCTAAGGTTGAAGTATTGTGAACTGGTCTAAACCCAAATCTTCTACAGAAGTTAGGAGCTTCCTAGGAGAAACACAATATTGGAGAAAGTTTATTGCTAACTTTTCCTTGATTGCAGCTCCCTTACATGCTTTAACAACATTGAACAACGTGTTTCAGTGGGGAGGAAAACAACGGAAAGCCTTCGACACCTTGAAAGAAAAGATTAGTACAAAAATAGTACTAGCATTGCTAAATCTTCAAAGACCATTTGAGATTGAAACAGATGCCAGTGACTATTCCATGGGAGCAGTGTTGATGCAACGTGGTAAACCCATATGTTATCATTCTGAGACATTTAATTCTGCAGTAGTTAATTATCCCACATATGAAAAAAAATTTTATGCATTAGTACAGACTGTGAAAAAGTGGAAACATTACCCAATGAGCAAAGAAACAATTATACATACTGATCATGAACCACTTCAATATTTGCACTCACAAACTAAATTGTAGAAATCAAGACAGTATAGGTGGATGGGATTTCTACAACAATTTCATCTTGTCATCAAATATAAGAAAGGCATACACAATAAGGTTGCATATATGTTATCCAGGCAAATCATAAATGCATCTACTATACTTAAGCAAAACTCAGTATTGCATGAAAGCTATAGTGAACAATATGCTCAAGATGTAGATTTTAAGGATGTATATGCAACTTTAAGTTATCACAAACAAGTAGAAGAATTGGATTATCATGTTAAGGACCAACTCTTGTATCATTTGGGAAAGTTATGCATTCCTCAAACTGAAAGAGTTAACATAATCCGAGAAGCACATACTTCTCTAATATCAGGTCATTTTGGTGTAAGTAAAATAGTTGCACAACTACAAAGGCTCTGTTATTGGCCAAGAATGCATGAAATAGTTTCTAGATATATTAAGGGGTGTACCATGTGTGATAAAATCAAGCCCAACAATAGAGAACTAGGCTTGTACACTCCACTTCTAGTTCCTTCTCATCCTTCGAAAAGTGTTTCCATGGACTTTGTTGGGGGATTGCCAAACTCTAGGAAAGGTCGTGACTATTTATATGTTATTGTGGATAGGTTTAGAAAAATGTGTATTTTAATACCTTATAATAAGTAGATTACAACTGAACAAACATCAAAATTGTTCTTTCAGCATGTATGGGTTCATTTTGGGTTACCCACTTCTATTGTCTTTGATCGAGATTCGTGAATTGTTGGGAAGTTTTGGTCAAGTCTATGGGAGTTAATGGACACCAAATTGAAGAAGAGCACAACATTTCATCCAACAATAGATAGCCAAATAGAGGTGGTCAACAAGACAATGATCCAATTGCTCAGAGGCTATTGCAGCAAGCATCCCAAGCTTTGGGATGAACATTTATGTTATGTGCAACATTCTTACAACCATGCTAAACATTCTTCTACACAGAGATCTCCTTTTGAGACTTGGTTTTGTTTTATACCAAGGTCTCCCTTAAATTTTGTCTTTAGTAAAGACATAGGAGTTGATGGACAAAGTGATGTGGACAAATCAACCAAGTTCATTGAACAGATCCAAGAAATTCACCAGACAGTGCAAGAAAAGTTGGAAAAGAGCCAAGCCAGGTACAAGGTAAGGCATGATAAGCATCGAATTGAGCATAGCTTAAAAGTTGGTGATCAATTCTGGTTGTACATCAAAAAAGAAAAATTGCAAGGTGAAGGTAAGAAGCTGAAGCCAATAAGGTATGGGCCTTTCAAGATACTTGAGAAAATTCGTGAGAATTATTTTCGCCTTGATTTGCCAGCTTACATGCACATATATTTAGTAGTTAATGCAGAGAAATTGAGACTGTTTGAACCTTCATTGATTGAAGATCCCAAAGAGCAAAGTCATTTGCCTTCTATTGATGATCTGTTTCCTGAATATCTCAATGAGTTGCAGGAAGATACAGTTATGGATAGGAAGGTGAGAACTACGCAGAGTGGGATGTTGAGGAAGTTGTATCCTCACTTGATTGATGCTTAAAAACCAACTTTTGGTGATCCAAAAGCCTTTTTAGTGGAAGGCGTGATCCAAATGGATCCTAGAAAACCCACTAAGTCTTCAAAGTCTTCTAAACATTCAAAACTGTCGCCTAAGAAAAACCTTTAAAGAAGGCGGATAACACTATCGGGAGGCAAAAACATAGAGAAAACATTTAAAAACAGACTTATCGCTGGTCAAAGCAACTTTGAATCAGAGCCATCGAATTTGGTCGATCAACGGTGTAGATCTGATCGACAAATTGCAATCGGCAGTCACAAAGGGAGGCTGTCAGTGGAGACCACATGGTATATGTGACTGCAATCAACGGGGTCAACGAGGACCGTCAATCAAGTGCATAGATTGACGACCCAAGTTGAATCTCGATATCGCAATCAAAGCTACACAAGGAGCAGGGCTATATATATATATATATATAGATATAGATATAGATAAGATATATATGGGCGATGCAATAGCCGGATCCAATAGAGCTATAAAACGATATTCCATAAAATTTGATATCCATCAAATGATAGATTTTTATGTATTTTTGCGTATTTTGTTTAATAAATGAAATACGAAGGGAAGCGTCGATGCGATGAAAACCGAACTTGAATAGGTTTGTGAATGAATATATATGATATATATATATATATATATAATATAATATAAATATATATATATATATATATATCTTGTTTCAAGTCGGATATGGGTCATTTTGTGGGATTTGCAAAGTTTTAATGTATTTTTTAATATAAAAGGGAAATCACAAAACAGGCAGGGTTTTGGGAGGGCCAAAGGCGGTAAGTGATTTGGGCTAGGCTGTGTCTGATCCCATACAAAGTCTGCCATGTGTCCAGGCTGAGGAGAGAGAAAAACACCCTTATCAGGCGGTTAACCCCTGTACAAAAGAGCCACCTGAAATGAACCACATTCATTCGATCTAGATCTCCCAGGTCAACAGTGGAGATGTGATGTCAGTATGCAGGTGGACCGTATAGGAGTATAAGGTAGATTTGTGGATATTTGAAGTCTGATAAATAGTGTTTGGTAGAATTTTCCTCTGTTTGAACATATTTCTCTGTGTAAACAAAGAACGGTGATTTCGAAGGATTTCAAAGGCTCGATGACCCATTCCATTACAGAACAGGTGGCCACCATCCCTGAAAGCGTTTAGCAATGATTGCTAATGCTCAGAGGGGGATCTAAGTAGATAGAGGTTGGGAAGGTAGAGAGCCTGAGAAGAAGAAATGAACAAACAACGTTGATTGGATTTAAAGCCACAAACAAAGAGCAAATAGAGATAGACAGTGCTAAGATAGAGCAAAGATAGAGACAAAGAGTGAGAGAGAGTCTGTGTACTCAGAGAGGCTTGAGGGGTTCAAGAAAACTCTTGTTGTAGTATCTATTGTGTTGAGACTCAAATTGATGTCAAACTTTTGTAAAAGCTTTATTTTTGAAGACATAATAGAGAGGTCATCGCTGAAGGCTGGACTAGGAAACATAGCCCAGCAGTGTTGGGTGAACTCCTTATTAAACTAGTTATGTTTATGTGTGTTGTCTATTATGTTCTTTAACTGCTTCATTGTCTATGTATTTCACCATCTTATCGATCCATTACACAAAGTAACATAGGCAAATCTATGCACATGAGTCTGTAATACCTTAATAATTGTCTAAGATCTCATTATTAGATCAAGTAAATACCAAACCACCATAAGAAAATACCAAACCACCATGTCAAGTTGTTTTGCCTCAACTGGAAAACAAGGAAAGATACATAGCTCGCATTTGATCTGCCCTCTCCCATGTAGCTTCATTGGGACCAAAGTGCCCCCATTGCACTTTAACTTGCTCGATTCTAGAGCATGAGCACCTTTTTCTGCAATATACACTAAGGCTTTGGCTGGAATTCTCCATCTGGTTCCACCTACAATATAGACCATTCAATCACATGATCAACATCTTTAACATACTTCTTAATTAATGAGACATGGAAAACATCATGGAATTTTAATACCAAAGGCAGTGCATGTCGATAAGCTACTAGCCCAATCCTCTCAATAATGTTGAAGGGTCCACAAAATCATGGTGCCATCTTGGCACATGATCTAATCTGCAAGGAGGTCTTCTTCAGTTTGATGCGCGAGTATGCTTTTTCCCTAACCTAGAACTCTTTGAACAACTTATTTCTATCTTCATAACTCTTCTACATATCTTGTGTTGCCTTGAGATTCTTCTTGATTACCCACGTCTCTTGTTCCATGTTTGCCAACATACCTGGTATAATCAATGCTCTACTAACTAGATCACTCCAACTGATAGGAGTGTTACAAACCCACCCATATAGTGCCCCAAAAGGACTCATCCTCAAAGATTCTTTATAACCGTTATTGTATGTGAACTCTACCAATGGGAGATATTCTTCCCAATTCTGCTACTGATGCATCACATACATCCTCAACATGTCCTCTAATATCTTGTTGACCCTCTCTGTTTGTCCATCTGTCTGTGGATGATAAGTTGTGCTGAAAGCCAACTCTCTGCCCAAACCTGCAAATAACTACATCTAGAACTTGGAAGTGAACTTCACATCCCTATCTGACACAATATGTTGGGTTGTGTTATATTCCTTCCACGACTAGCCCCAGAAGTTAAACCGAGGGGTTAGACAGGGGGTAGAGCCCTTCATCAGTTGCACCAATGCACAGTGGGGGTGATATCCTTCCCTTGCATAGGCCTCTGCGGGGTCTGGGGCAGTAGCTCGGGAAATTTTTTTTGGACCTTATATTAGGTGGAAAAACCTACCTATGGTTTTGTACAAGGTTTTCGCACATGGTTTTGGGCCTAATGGTTTTCAATCCATGGTATTTTGTGGATCCAGTAAAAGGAATTACAATTATGCTCTAATCCAGGGTTGATGGATTGGGATTTATGGATGCTTCGACATGTATATATATGTATTGTAACATTCAAAGGAATAAAAAATCAATCTGGTAGTCCCAGTTTTGGGATCCAAGGGAAAATATTTGTGTATATTTGTTTTATGTGTTATGCTCTCACCATTATTTATTTTCAGTTTTTAGAATTTGTATGCATGTAATTTTTGTACGTGGTTAAAACCTAAACAATATTCTTTGGAACACCATGTAGTCTAACCACATCTTTGATGAATACCCATGCCACATCACTAGCTAATATTGTAGACTTCATCGGAATGAAGTGTGCAACCTTTGTTAACTTGTCCACAATGACCATGATGGAATCATGTTGCTTTACTGCCTTCAAAAACCCTATGCTGAAGTCCATGGAAATGACCTCCCATTTCCATTCTATAATCACAATTAGTTGTACCATTTCACCTAGATGTTTATATTATTCTTTCACTCATTGACAATCAAAGTATCTAGCCACAAAAATTACTACATCCCTCTTCAAATCATCCAATAATAATATCTCTTCATTGTTGTTAGTGTCTTCTAATAACCTGGGTGACCTGAATATGGTTTCACATGAAACTCCCTCAAGATCACCTTCCTAAGCTCACTTCTATCCTCTACATATATCCTATCTCGAAACCCAACCAATCCATTTGTTGTAAGACGATTTTCCATGCCATGTGTACCTACACCTGTACTTGTACCTATCGCTGTATTTGTGCTTGTACTACCATCTGTGCCTATACCACTATATGTACCTATACCTACACAAGTGCCTGTACCTATACCATGACCTATAATTGTACTTGTACTATCACCTTGTTGCAACCTGTGCATAATATCCATATAACTGACATCCTGTTGTCCTACATACAAGATCCTATCCTATAAGTCCATCCCCAAGGAGCTCATAGTTGCCAAGTGATGTACTTGTATATGTCTACTAAGAGCATCAGCCACCCTATTCTCTTTACCTTCAATGTACCTAATATAGAAATCAAACTCGTTGATCGTGTCCAACCATCTAGCTTGCCTAGCATTTAGATTTGGTTGGTCAAACAAATATCTCAACCCAATGTGATCACTCATAATCACAAATAGCCTACAGAGAAGATATTGCCCCCACATCTTCAGTGCATGTATAATCGCTGCTAACTCAAGATCATTGTTATACAGGAATAGTTTCCACTCGGATGTTGTTATTCCCACTAAGATGGGTGGCTATCTTAGAAACAAACAATCAAAGAGGGCCAATCTGAGTCTTGCGCTTGATTTCCTCTCCTTCTTGATAGAGTTTTTCCGCTTCTTCTTTGTCTGCCAAGCTTCAAAAAGACCTGTGGAATCACAACAACATACTACTATGCAAGAAACAAGGATCTAAATTCATAAATAATGCAGGATCAAATGTGCATTAACTATATACATGCATATATAAACAAGTACACAAGAATATGGAAGGAAACAAGAATAGCTTTATTCAGATGAAAAGGAGCAAGAAGATTACAACTATGTGCTCTGACCCAGCATCATCCTCCAGCTAAGAAGACCTTCTTCACCTCAAGCAAAGCTAGATCACCCAACATTGTGAATGTACACCAGAATACCAACAACACTTCTCTATAAGATACAAAATTCCAGCTTCTGGATCTCTGTGATGAGGGATCCATATATAGATGATTACAGAGAGGTGAGTTACTTTCTGGGATCTTGATTAGTGTCTTCTCTATGATAGTTCCTGCTTCCACTTGGAGAATGATGATCTCTTACTCATCCCTGGTCGAAAATAGAGAGGCAAGTGTCATAGGGGAAGCTTCTGGAAGATTCCATGATCTTCCACCTCGCGTTTTTGTCCCTGCCATTTGTCCATTCCCGACCATCATACCCTACAGAGGAGAAAATCAGTATGCATCGCACCTTGTACACTGGGAAGGTGATATGCATCGCACCCTCTGCATTGAGCTTTCAGTATGGTCTAGTTTTGACCATTTATGAGAAGTTTTCAGTGGAGAACTTTTGGGAGATGATGTAATCCGTTGACCTTGTTCCTTTACGTAGTGAAGCAACACTTTTAGGGACTTAGGAACCCTCAGTTTATGGACATATATGTTTGGGGTTGAAGTGCCCAAAAATGTCTATAACAGTTGCCCCCTAAAGCATGAGGTCATTAATCTTTTTTATGTCGGGTGAAATGCTTTACTATGAGGATCTGAAGTTTTTCCAAGCTGGGAGGTGACCTGTAATAAGATACAATACAATACATTATTTTGACAACATGTTTTCATGATCTAGATGAGGCGCGCATTCCCATGCTCAGCTTTATAAACTCATTTTCATGTACATAGGACAGACGATCGTCTGTGTGGCATAATGATGATATGGACACATCATCCTTTGATTTGGATGATCATCTGTTTGGCAATGATGTACACTGGATGTCTTTATATTCCTGAATATATCATAGCCCAGATGGATGAAACTAGATCCGGGGTCTTCAAAACTCGTCCAATCTTCACTCGGAGTACAAGTCGATCCATGTGAAAAATGTTCTGGAGTCGAACATGGAAAGACATCGCATGATTACCAGCCAATGATGTA
>APFE030795206.1:0-34675 GCA_000404065.3 Pinus taeda
TAAGTGTCCACCACATGAACGATTGGTAATTATGTCTACACAAGAGTGATAGAAATGAAAATAGTAGCTGGGCTAATCTGTCACGGTGCACGATAGATTTTGCATTGCCACGATGGATTTACTACCTTTTAAGCGAGGTTTATTAAGCTAGGTTCTTTTTTCCCTTTCTGAGTCTGAACTCACCCATGATACAGCAAGAGGGAGGTTCAAGGAATGGAACAATTCAATAGTAGGGTAAAAGTGGCTTATCACCGAGGTTCTTGACTAGGGGAAAAGTACCTAATCTTTTGAGCATCTCTGAGTTGATTTATGAGTAAGTAATGGTTCTACAACTCCATTGATTAGGGAAGATCTCTGCTAATGGTAATGGTGTAAAGATATATATGGAGGAATATGGCTTGGATAGAAACATATAAGAGTATGCAGTTTCGGCACGTGAATAAGATAGTTTAGGCATGCTAGAAAACCCATGGTAGCGACAGTTGGAATAGTAATATATACGGAGGAATTTGCAATTGACCTATCTCTCTTACTGGCTGAGTCTTTTTGGCTCAAGGTGGAAAAAGAACTAAAAGGGTCTCTTCTCCTTAGATGTGGAAGGGAAGGTTTACTAGTGGGGGAAGGGTTCTATAGGCCGATAATGAGGAGGGTAGGTCTAATGAATAGAACAAACATGCCTGGTTTACTTTCTAACTTGCTTTACTTACGATCACTTGGATCACGAGAAGATGTTAGAGACCTTGCCGAAGCACCTCGTTATAGATAACTTCACTAGCCATAGAAACCATAGGACCTCATGGAAGCCTGACCTGAACCTGCGAAGCTACCCGTTGGAGAAATAACTCACTGTAGATAGACAAAGAGTTACCGCTAGAGTGGGGGAGCATAGAGCTCACTGCAATAGAGAGAGTTATCACTAGTGACCCCACAACGTTGTAAATAAACCCACGTTTACACCCTAGGCCCACGTACAATCCCTAGGCCCTCAGAGCTAAAGCATCATACCCTAGGCACTCATACAATCCCTAGTTGGAACGCTGGAGTGAATGAATGGTACCAAACCTAAAGTGACCCTAATACCTCAAAAAACTAGTCCCTCAGAGCTAAATCATGCAAATCCACACCAAGAATCAATCCTACCTTGCTAACACACCTGGGAGTGGGAGTTGAAATGGGATCTTGCTTTATTGGAGTTGTGTCACTTGACTACCTACTACAAACTACCTATGAGAATAGCTAGCATGGAACTAGGACATGGAACTGGAACATAGGAGCTTGCTACAACCTACCTACCGACTAGAACAACCAACATATGCCCCTAGGTAGGGGGGTCACTTTCACTCTGCAACATAGTATTCGTTCCCCCTAACGGGGGGGAACAACATAGATTTCTTGTCCAATTGGGAGTAATGAGATCATATGTGTTATTCTTACCCATTCGGATCAATCGAATCAAACTCCTATCGGCCCATCCAGATGGGGATCTGGGTCACGGGGGTGGAGAAGGTGTCAATTTGATCCATCCTACCCCCTCCCACCTCGGAAAATGGTTCGGTGAGTGGATTCAGATAGGGTCTGATTCAGTTTCGGACAAAGGGAGAGAGATCTTGCCTCTCCTTGTTTGGGTCTAAGTACCAATGAACCCCATCTCATGCACCTTTACACGTAGCTGATTCGCAGTGAAAACCTATGTATCATGTGTGGGGTTTCTATTTAATTTTATTCCCCTCAAATCTCTCTTCTCCTCAATCCTTCTCTTTTAGGGTCATAACAATGTAGGGTCATAACAATGGGATACTCATTTTCCCTTAACTAATATGAAAGGCCAAAACATGCTCGTAAGTAATGCACATCACGTCTTTTTATTCTATCTGAGAATAGTGATTTTAGTGTTAAACACATCTATAAAATATTCCTACAGCGTGAAACTCATTCATATGGGTGAGGAATAATTGCGAGACTGACATTAGGATGGTGAGCCATTTATCCTCCCTTTATCGCTAAAGACATGGCCACCACCATGCCTCAGATAGAATATGAGGCCATTCTAAAAGCACAACAATTTGATCTTATCTATGTCTAGTCCTGGTATCTATAAGTTGTCCTCCTAGATGCTCATCAACACCATCCTTTTGATAAGAATACCCTAAGAGAGATCGTGCTTCATAAAATCCAACCATAAAAGCATGGAATAATTCATGATAATCACTCTGCTTCGCAGGGTCCTCTTGTTGGGTTGTCAGAAGAATAAGTCATAGTTTCATGAATCCTTCGAATCTCGACAAGTGCCACACTCCAGCTCATTCCGGACCAATCTATGCTTTTCCTTATTTGCCGAGGGACATGAAACATAGGCAAGGTAGCCAGTTGTCATCAGTTTGTACGTCGGAGGAAGTTCTGGTGGGCGTATGAAGCAGGGCATGGCTTACTATAGTAGCAACCTGTGCTCTGTACTCCACCTCCTTGCGAACATTGTTGAGATATTTCCTAACCTATGTGTGTAGATTCTGGAATTCCATATCAAACTGTAGGTGCTCTCTTCATTTTGGCATGTCATCTACGATGCATCCTCACATTGTGCTCTTGATTGCTTAGAGGTTTGCTTTGCTAAAGGAGAAGAACTACTCCCATGAAAGAGCTTACTTTTTTCCTTAAGAATCACTACTCTGAAGCTTAATAGATCACTTCACTTGCTGGGTTAGGGTGAGTTAGGTCTTCCTTGCTCACATTAAGCAAGCATTCTCTTTCTAATAATTATTACTTAAGAATAACTACAAGCATTAATTCTGATAGTCGTCTCCCTTCTTCCTTGTCGAGGGCTTTCTTTATAGTCTTGCTTGACCAAAGGGAGGGAAAGGAAGTTTCTCCACAATTCGCGGGATGGAATGAATTGCTGGGTGGGGATAGTGTTAGTGCCTAGAAGCTACGGCTAGTCTTACAACTCTAGACAAATCTAGTCACTGCTACTACTCAATTCGACTACTCAGTGCATCTACTCATATGTGATATAACTCTTGTCAGTGCATGAATTATGCTCTACTCAGCAAAGCTATAGTCTGTGCATGAAGCTAGGGTTGATTCCATTTGGAAATGCTAATGATTAAGAAAATTCATTCCCCGAACTTCCCTTCTTTTCTGCACAGTCCCTCGAGCAATCTAGTCACCCCCTTCCGTGTTGTCACTCACCTTCCAAGTTCCACGAAATGCCCTTCTATGCTACATTGTCCCTCAGGCAATCCAACCCTTGACAAGGTTTCCTCACATTGGAAGGTCGAAAAACCAAGTCGTATTCCTACCACAAAACCATCATACCTCTCATAGCATGTCCATGGAAATAAATGGACACTATTGGGTACCAATGTCCCATAATGGCTCTGCTCCTAAATGCTTTACCAACATACTACTATCTATTCCAATTCCTTTTTGTTGTTGCTACTAATTCTTTGGAAGGTAATTCCAACCAACCAAACTTGGAATTTTCCATGCTTTCTTATACCAAGCACATAATTTCTATTAGACTCAAAAGAAATTGAAATAAATCAAATCATAACTCATTAGTGGCTTGTTAATAAGGTACACCTCCAATTCTATTTATTTCCTATCACAACAAGTCAAACTAGAACTTTGATCAAATCATCATGTATAAACATATGACATCCGGTTAGCTAAAAACACAACCATCATAAATCATAATCATAGATCACATGTAACCATCATAAATTAGATTCATAAATCATGTGCATAATTAAAATTGAAATAAAATACTGATGGTTATGTTTTAAATGGTTCTTTTCTTCTACCTTTATTCTTTGTCCTTTACGTACCCACACTGAATCTATTGCCACATCGAGAAAGCACTCGATACCTTCTATTCTCTTCAATCAAATACACATATACAAAGTGTACATCACATGCATACACTCATGTACGGTGTGCCACACAATGCATACACCTACACTCGATGTACAACACAACACTTACACCTACACCTGGTGTACAACACAATGAATACACATGTCACGATACAACGACTACACAATACACATAACACAATACCACATGTACACAACACAAGATGTACAACATGTACACAATATCACATATACAACATGTAGACAACACCACATGGTCAACATGTACACAACACCATGTGTACAACGTGTAGAAAACACTACATGTATAAAATGTGCATAGTACCACATGTACACAACACCACCTACACAACATGTACATAGGGCCACATGTACAGAACACCACGTACAACATGTACATAGCACCACATGTACAACATGTACACAACACCACATGTACGCAACACCACCTGTAAAACATGTACAAGGAAGAAGTATTACACATATCGAGACCACACTGTCTCTACCAGGCAACCTTTCTTCTAGTGTATTTCCCACACCTTACTACGTACATCCACAATCCAAATTATGAGTTTGTGGTTCTTTCTACTATCCATGATTGTGCCAACATGTCGCAGATCACACTTCTTTTATTCAATTTATTTATCCCTCAACATTATCTTCCATAACACAAACATATGCATAATATATGCTCATAATATCAATTCATATCTACATGATACTGACCTCATAGATTTGTCAAGGCTACTCTTCCCACTTGTTTCCTCATAAACTAGGAACCTCTTCATGGCATACACCTACATAGAAAATCATTCCTCCACAAGCATGATCCCTGATGACCCTTTCATACAACGAAATACATACATACATATATACATATAAACATTAGTATAAAAAAGCATGATCATTGATGACCTTGTCAGAAAATGGAAACACAATCACCAGTGTTCATAGGATCAAGGTTAAGAGAACTCCCATTATCTGTGCACACCATGCACAACATGGAAAAATAGATTTCCCAACATAACCAAGGCATATGACGCCTCAAATCCATTTACTTTACCTTTCTCGTTACCTTTCCCATGACTATCCAATTTCCTATCATATTCTTGCCTTGAGCTTCCCTTTACTCATGCATCGGCTTCATCTAGGTTGTGCATTACTTGTTGGGTTTCACTAAGCTCTCCTTGAGCTCCATTAACTTTCCTCCTTCCCCAACTATTTTCCAAAACCCTAAAAGCATAAAAAGGCAATAACAAAAAGATAAAAAAGAAGAAAACCATGAGAAATAAATAGCAATATGACACCACAAATAAAGTGGCATGGCCATGCTCTAGACATAAACAAAATGACAAATCAAGTGAAAAAATTCATAAAGCACTAAAATCACAAACAATTCAACATACATCGTGACTTAATCCCCATGGGTTCCCAATTCTTCCAAAGGAAAGCTCATCCAAATCCTTTTTGAAGACTTCATCACAGTCTATTTTTCCATGAAATTCCCTGCATTATACTTCCATAAACAAAAAATTGTCAAATCATAAATAAACATAACAACATATAGGTTACCTTACCTTCTTATACCCATCATGTAGACTTGTAACTGAACATGTACATATATCATCTCTCAAGGGACTCCAATTCCTTGACGAATCTAGCCATAACTGGAAACCAATTGTTATTCCTGTCAAATATAGGTTCATGAATCTAGCACATATCCATATGATGTTAGACAAAATCAAGGTTAATAAGACTTCCTGTATTAATGCAAGGGAATCATTCATTCAAAACTTTGGTTTCCAAACATAACCAAAGGAATTATGTAACACCCTCCTCCCACAATTACCGAAGCTAATCGGTCTACTGGGTAAACATGCAATGAAGAGTTACTATGATATGATTCAACTCCCCAAGTATAGTTAAGGAAGTGGAATCAGAAAACCAAAATCAAAATTGACCTTCCTCAGGAGCTATAGGACCCCAAGGGACTATCCAACCACTCCAAGTTCCCAACCCCTGAGTTGAATTTACTTTTTACTAAACTAGACCCCCAGTCACTCCTGTGACAAGCCCTCCATGTGACTAAAATCCTCCAGTCACTCCCACAACAAGGCTTCCATGTGCCTGCAATATTTTTAAGCCAATTATGTGTAAGAAATCGCATGATTAACGTCGCTTCTTCAGGGCTAGGGCTCAGGCCTCTACTGAGAACTTGATGAAATTATTAGAAATGATAAATAATAAGAAGACAATGCCTCTAATGCAAAACTTGAAAAAGGACCTGACCTGAATCATCCTAACCATGACCGGAATTTCACTAAACACATCATGAGCATGTAATGTACAGGTCATAAAAACACATTTGAACATAGGGATTTCATACTTATCTAAAAATCATCAAGAAGGTATGATGCCCCCTCATTGTATATTCAATATCATTTATTAGTTCATTCATTCATTAACATTTCATTTACTAATAAAAACATGATGAGATCCATAACTCAAGCTTATCATAAACCATTCTTATAACCAACATATAACCAGAGAAATATTAATGATAGAACAACCATTAAAGCCAAATAATAACAAGTACATTTACTCATGAAATACAATAGAAAAAGAGATCTTATTAACATATGCACAAGCTAACCAAGTAAGGGACTTCCACGTATTACCCGACCACATATTAGACTGAACCAAATCTTTCTTTTAGACAACCACCCCTATGCCATATTTCAAGCATGAATGTGGGACTCAACAAAACAACCATGGGTTTCTCAAGCTTTACCATAATCCTGCCATATACCAGTCAAGGATTCCTAGGCCTAAATCCTAATATATACAACCAGGCTTTACCATATATCCTGCAAATGTATTCCTAGGCCCAAACAAGAAACAAACACTACTAGGATTTACCGCAATCCCACCATACACTGGTCTAGAGTCAGTAGGCCTATACAAACATAAATTCCTCTGGATCTCTCCACCTAAATCGTGAGGAATATTTCCATATCCACCCTCTAATATTTACCATATATCCTACCATTTACCATTCGAGGATTCCTAGGCCCAACCAGGGTATACACAATTAGGATTTACTGCAATCCCACCTTTACCGGTCAAGGGATTCCTATGCCTTGTGATTTTGACTAAGACAACCTCACTTGGTTTTGAAACCATCTAAAAATATAACTCAACCAAATGAAAGAACCCCATCACACCATGGTTATATAGAAATGGAAAGGCAAGGCTAAAACCACTATCATAACTGAAAAACCCCATTCCATTGCCAACAAGAGCACCAAATACACACATGCATGTACCATGAATGCCAAAACTAGCAAGGAAATCATGAATGCAACTCAATACCTGCAAATAATCTTGTTGTAGCCACTTGATCCAAGTATTCCTTGCTTGATATTTGCTTCCCTTGGCTTTCTTTCCCTTCCTTTACCTTCCATCCTCCAATGCTAGAGTACTACAATAATAATTTAAGTATGAAAGAGCATGAGAGAGTAGAGAGAAGAGAGAGAGCTCCAAAACTAAAATGACAAAAGCTATGAACTGATCTTCAGTTTCCGTTTTATCATTGAGGCCTCTATTTTCTTCAATTTACATTATTTTCCTTCATTTTCCTCCTCACATGCAACATGTGACCTTTCACCTTACTTTTCTCCTAATTTCCATTATTTTCATAAATAAACTGCCAATTAATGCCTCTTGCCTTTACATAGCCTTTTCCATTGCCTTTTCCAATTTCCCCTTAGCCATAATAAACCAAATGAACACCCACTAGGATTTTTTTCCCCAACATTCATCTTGGAATACGTGTCCCACGACCTTGGTCTTATTTTTCCTTTATTAACTTTATTACATGGAAATTTAGGTCGGGGTTGTTACAAACCCCTCCCCTTTAGGGGAACACCGTCCTTGCTGTTTAATGACAACTACAACTAGAAAAACCACCAAAAACAAAAGCATACTTCCCATGGAGCTTTATAACTTAGTTCGATGTGGTATTTACAATGACCAACCTACTGAAAATTAAACCAACCTGGAAAACATAACAACATGACAATCACAACGACATGACACTGATACCTCTTATTGGAGCTTTATAACACATCTCATTGCAGTCTTTACATACATATACCAAAATTTTGTTTCCTCAACCAGAAAACAATGAATGATACATAGCCTACATATGATCAGTCATCTCACATGTAGCTTCGTCGGGCCCAAAGTGCTTATGCTACACTTTAACCTGCTTGATTGCTCGATTTTGGAGCATGAACATATTTCTCTACAAAGTGCACTAAGGTTCCTACTGGAAATATCCTTCTAGCTCCACCTGCAATATAGACCAATCAATAGCACAATCAACATGATTTACATATCTTTTAAGCAATGAAACATGGAAAACATCATGGAATTTCACTGTCAAAGGTAGTGCAAGTTTGTAGGCCACTAGTCCAATCCTCTCAAGGATCTCGAAAGGCCTATGATATGGTGGTTCTAGCTTCACACATGATCCAATACTCAATGATATCTTCTTAGGCTTGATGCTCAACTACACATGCTCCCCAACCTAAAACTCCTTAAAGTCCATGTGGTTATCTGCATAGTTCTTCTGTCTATCCTATGTTTCCTTTAGATTCTTCTTGATAACCTGCATTTCTTGTTCCTTCCCTACCAACATATCATGTCATATCAAGACCCTGTTCACTAGATCACTCCAACTATTAGGAGTATTACAACTCTGCCAATACAGTGCTTCAGATGGACTCATCCTTAGTGATTCCTAATACTCATTGTTGTAAGAAAACTCAATTAGAGGTAGATACCCTTCCCACTTTCATTGTTGATGCATAACATACATTCTCAAAATGTCCTCCAAAATCCTATAGATCCTCTCTATCTATCCGTATTTCCATGGATGATAAGTTGTGTTGAAGGCAAAATTTGTACCCAATCATGCAAATAACTCTTTCTAGAACCTAGAATTTAACTTAGCATCCCTATCTAACACAATATTCTTTGGTAAAACATGCAACCTCACTATATTTATCATGAATACTTGTCTTACATAACTAGATGAATATGTAGACTTCACTAGAATGAAGTGTGCTACCTTTGCCAACCTGACCACTAGAACCATGATGGAATCATGCTATCTAGATGTCCTCGACAAGACTGTGATGGAATCCATAGAAATAACCTCTCATTTCCATTATGGAATCATAATCGGTTGTAGTAAACCACTTGGATGATTACACCCCACTTTTACCTATTGACAATCCAAACATGTAACCACAAAATATGCCACTTCCTTCTTTATATTCGACCAATAATAGAAATTCTTCACTGTTGTTAGAGTCTTCTGATATCCCAGATGACCTGAATATGACTTACCCTGAAATTCCCTCAATATAAACTTCTTGAGCTCACTATTATCTAACACATAGATAATGTCCCTAAATTTTATCAAACCATCTGTTGTGAGATGATAATCCACATCCTAATCACTTGTACCTTGCTATAACCTATGCCTAAGCTCTCTATACGCACCATCTTGTTGTCCTACCTGTAAGATGCGATCTTATAAAGTTATCCCATAAGAACTCATAACTGCTATCTGATTTACATGCACTCTTCTGCTAAGAGCATCTACAACCATCTTTTCCTTCCCTTTAATGTACTTGATCTCGAATTCAAACTCACTAATCGTGGTTAACCATATAGCTTGCCTAGCATTTAGATTCATTTGGTCAAATAAGTATCTCAATCCACTATTGATCATCAATACAAACCTCCTGCGAAGAAGATAGTGTCTCCACATATTCAAAGGATGGATGATTGTTACCAACTCAATAGCATGTGTAGCATAATTGTTCTCATTCTCATTCAGTTTCCTTGATTCCTTACATAATAGTTGTCCCTCCTGAATCAAGACTCCACCAAGTCCCGTGTTATAATAATTTGTACACACTACAAACTCTTTATCCAGATCTATAATCTTTAGAATTAGAACATTTGTCAAAAATTGTTTCAACTGCTCAAAACTTCTATCCATTCAAATTTCTTACCTTTCCACTGCAATGATGTGATAGGATATGAAATCTATGAGAAGTCCCTGATGAACCTCCTATAGTAACCTGCTAACCCCATGAATTACCTTACGTCATCCACATTCCTAGGAGCTTCCCATTCCATGATAGCGCTTATATTTTCTGAATCCACTTCAATGCCTTCTTGGGAGGCCACATGCTCTAGGTAATGTACCTCTATCTGAAAAAAACTACATTTTCTAGGATGTGCATATAACTAATGCTCTCTTAGCATTCTCAATACTACTATTAAGTGTTTTGAATTCTCTTCCTCATTCTTAGAATATATCAATATAGCATCAATGAATGTAATAACAAATGTTTCCAGATAAGGATGAAACACATTATTCATGAAGCACATAAAAGTAGCTAGAGCATTAGTAAAACCAAATGGAACTAAAACAAACTCATAATGCTCATACCTGGTTTGGAAATAAGTCTTGTAGATGTCCTTTTCTTTAATGCATACATGATGGTATCAGAATCTCAAAAAAATCTTCAAACAATGTTGCTCCCTCCAACTAGTTAAAGAATCATTAATCCTTGACAACAGATACCTGTTCTTGAAGGTTGCATTGTTCAAATACTTGTAATAAATGCATAACTTGAGAGTACCATCCTTCTCCTTCAAAAACAACACTGGTGCACGCCAATGAGACACACAGGGCTTGATGCATCCCTTGTCAAGCATCTCCTTCAACTACAGCTTCAATTACACTATCTTAGGAGTGCTCATCCTGTAAGGTGCCTTTGATGTTGGTGTTACCCCTAGTAACAACTCAATAAAAAAGTATACTTCCCTATGAGGTAGAAAATATGAGATATCTATTGGAAATACATCCTTAAACTATTATAGAACCAAGTACCTATTCAAGACTTCTGTTGGAAATAATATTGAGAAGGGGGGTGAATCACTATTAGTCAAATCAATAATTTTTTATTTTCATACTCTCATTTATATACGCTACTTCAATGAAGGTAACTCACGTGTACACACAACTGTATTTAAGGAAACCAAAGTATATCTAACAAACTTATGATTTAGTTAATTCATCATATGTTGATCTTTAATCAGTGCATCGGTACTTCATTAACCATATAAACAGTAACCATGTGCAGTAATAACAAAACAAACCATCACACATAAGAAACACACGTGAACACCAAGATTTAAGGTGGAAACCTAATGCGGGACAAAATCCACCTACTACTGTCTTCTTTTAATATAAGAAAAACATGTTTACAATCTTGTACAGGTTCAGACTCATACTAGTACATAGGCACTCACCTGGAGAAGGCTACAACCTTCTCTCATTCTCCAGCTACTATTGGAAGGGAGCTACAACCCCCTAGCTCTTGTACTAGTCGATCTGTTTAATAGTACGTAGGTGCCGACATACAGAAAGCTCCAAACTTCACTCGTTTTCCAGATGCTACTTGAAGGGAACTCTAACCCCCTGGCTCTTGTACTGGCCGATCCATTTACTATTACATAGGTGCTAGCCTACATAAGGCTCTAACCTTCACTCATTTTCTAGTTGCTACTTGAAGGGAGATCCAATTCCCTGGCTCTTGTACTTGTCGATATGTTTACCAGTACGTAGGCGCTGAATAACAGAAGGCTACAACCTTCTTTCTTCCTCTAGGGACCACGTTTCATAAATTTTCAGACTAGATACTCTTGGAACACCACACCACAATCTAAAGGCCCTGTTTCATCAAATTTCCATACTGGACACATCGCCAACATTGAAGCTTGAAATCATAACTAAAATACAACCATCAAATACATCTGCATTAACTAATCACTGAAACTCAATCGTCACTCTCTAAATCAACCAAAACTGAATCAATCAATCACTGACAACCCATCATCACTGAAGAAAATCACATTCAATGAATCTAAACATTCAAAAAACTGTCACTAGAATACAGTCACCAGAACACAAAGCATAACCTAGAACTCTACATCAACTACCATAACCAATTGCAACTTCAAACATCATATTTCATAATGTATTCACTACTTTGATGTGTCAAACCAACATGTATACACAATTTTACCAAAGAAAACCAGCGTACAGATCTGCAAATACTAACTTAAAAATTCATAGCTATTCCAGACTTCAGCCATACCCAAATAATAACATTTACAGAATAAAACATGCGTCAGTATTCAGATCTAGACTATCCATGATCAAACCACATAATGATAATTCATTTCATGCCTTATGATCCCGATCCATCATACGTCGTCAACCACATAGGTGCATCCTTAGTTCAGATCAAGAAAAGCATTAGAAGCCCATAACCTGCATATTTGATCTAACACTTCATAAGATACTTAATGCTTGCACCACCTGGCCTAATGATCTTCTCCTCATTATATAGTTTTATGCCTTTCTTAATACCTTGGACCAAAACCACTTAGGACCAATACCTTGGACCCAATACCTTGGACCCAATACCTAGGTTCAATACCTCGGACCAAATACCTTGGATGAATACCTTGGACCAAAATGCCTTGGAATAAATACCTTAGACAAAAACCTTGTCTTTCCAACGTGTACATGCTTTTCCTCTTGTGAAAGTGTGTGTATACATATACGTTCCTTTTGCTCTATTAAACCACGTGTATACACTGCTTGGATAAGGTGAACAACCATATACTTCTTAAACTAATCTCTTTCTTCAATCTCTGGAGTTTGATCTATAATCCTTTGTTCTTAACCTGTTGCACTGTGAACTATCATTTGAGTGAGTTTACATCAAGGACAACACCTGTATCATAATTCCAACAATCTCCCCCTTTGGACTAGATGGCAACAACGACACCAAGACACTCTCCCCCTTTGACATGAAGGGCAAAGGGTAGACCAAGATATTCTCCCCCTTTGATATACATTATGTTGTCCATGCTCCCCCCAGTAGATGCTAACTTTTTTGATTAAGCTCCCCCTTTGTACAACTAAGATGCACTAAACCATCCATGCTCCCCCTGAGCACATGCAGAGTCTGCAAAAATATTTTTCAAAAGAATAACATGACTTAGCTAAGTGAGTATGACGTTCCTATCGCCAATGAATCATACATACATCAATCTCCCAATCAAGTGGGGATACACCAATTTTGACTCATCCACCCAACCAAGTGGGGATATACAAAATGTTTATACAAGACTGAATTAGGAATTATTACATCATCCTTCCTATGGATAGTGGGGTTACAAATTAGGTAATTTCATGACCTTTAAATCAAATGGTATACATGACATTTATAACAAGGACCAACAATCTAAACAAGACCATGATATTCACCACCAACAATCATACACAATATATGAACTGCACCATCAACATCTTTTAGGAGCATCAAGATCAACATCAAGTATATGTCCATCATCAAAAGAGTAACCTGAATCAAAACAATCACGTGGATCAAGAAATATAAGCATCTTCATGTACCAATATCTTCTAACTTAATGCCAGCAATGCATTATTAGAAGCATACGCTCCCCTTGAACATGTGCCAATTGTTCATTGTCAGATCTGATCATTTAAAACATCAGTAAGAATCATCAAGGCATCATCATCAATTAGATATACATCAAGTCATCAACAACTCAATAGCACTTCTACATATTATCAGAAGACTGTAATCATCATCAAATAGAGTAGATAATTAACTAAACCATATCAAACCCCTTTTTCTGAGTCTGTCCCACTGCTTTTTCCTCAAAGTAACATATACGCGACTATGCAGCTCCGAACTCACGTATACACATGACTTGTCTTCATTATAACTGCGTATGAGATTTAGAATACTGAAGTTTCACACTTTCAGCTTCCCCTGAGTTTGTTATGTCTGCATAATATGCTATGTCACATCTTTTTGGTTGTAATTCCTTCTTCTTCCTTATCTTCAAGTGTGATGATGTTTTCTCCTTTTGGTATGGTGGATGAAATTTTCTTATGCATTCCTTTGCTATATGTCCAAACTTGTTACTTGTATAACATCTTACATGTTCCATATTCCTTCTATAGTAGTCAATGGCTTTGTGACCAAACATGTTGCAAGAAAAACAATATCCGTTAAAGTACCTGGAAGTTGATGATCTTTCTATGTGACGGTCTTGAACCATTCTACTTATGCATCTCACTACAACATGTCCAAAATTAAGACATATAAAAAATTCAACATTATTCATTGGAGGGAATAACCAATTATCACTTCCATAGTTAGGAGTAAAAGATTTTCTTTGAAGACTTTCTTTCCTTGGTTGTTGATGGGGTTGACTTCTTATCTCCTTGTTGAGCATTTCAGATTTTGCATTAGAGTTCCTTGCCTCATCTTGAGAGCTAGATTCACCTTCAAGAGATTCATGAAAACCAAGACCAATTTTGATGGTAGGAGGCCTTTTGACTACTAGGAATATTATCCAAAATCTTAGTACTATCTTGAAATCGTAACAGTTTATCCTTTTCTTCTAATTTACCTTTTAAGATATTTACCTCAACTTGGTATTGTTCTTCCTTTTCAAGGCATTGCTTCTTCATGATTTCTTCAGCCTTTCTTCATTCTTCCACTTATTACCTTAATTTGAGAATCTCATTTTCTTGTTCTTCATCTGCTTGAGGTAGTTCTTCATTCTGCTTATTTGATTTTTCAAGATCTCCTTTTAGAGAGAGGATCTTAGCTTCAAGTATTTTATAGTAATTGGATCTATCCTTAAGTCACTTGATTGTTGTGCTCTTTTCATTTACTTCATTTCTTAATTATGTTACTTCGTCCTGTAGCTTTTGACATTGATCTCCCTTTTCCTTGTACTGCTTCCTTACCTTTTTTCCTTCCTCCAATTGAGCTTTTAATTTAGTAACTTCTTCTTTGAAGGCACACTACCTTTTGTTAAATAGATATTGTTGATCTGCGAGTCTTTTAACTTCTACCTCAATGTTTCTTTCACGATCACTTTGAATATGTTAAACATTACATGAACAGAGAAAAGTATCATTAGAAGACCAAAAATTTGTACCTAATACTTCTTTTGCTTGTTCATCTTCAATTTGAGGTGATTCTAAATCTGAATACTTGCTTCCACCTAATAGCCAATTGTCTCTCCTACTGTCACTGTTCCTTTGAGTTGTCTTCTTCTTCTTAGGCACTTCCTTCTTTAGCTTCTTTCCCATTGTTTCTACGGATCTCCTTCAAGAGATAAAGCTTCTTCCAAAGGACCTGCTCCAATACCAATTGTTGGAAATAATAATGAGATTGGGGGTGAATCAGTATTAGTCAAATCAATAACTTTTTACTTTCATACTCTAATTTATATACGCTACTTCAATGAAGGTAACTCACATGTACACACAACTATATTTAAGGCAACCAACATATATCCAACAAACTTATGATTCAGTTAATTCATCATATGTTGATCTTTAATCAGTGCATCAATACTTCGTTAACCATATAAATAGTAACCATGCATAGTAATAACAGAACAAAGCATCACACATAAGAAGCACACATGAACACCAAGATTTAAACTGGAAACCCAATGCGAGACAAAAACCACCAGATGTTGTCTTCTTTTAATATAAGAAAAACTTGTTTATAATCTTGTACTAGTGCAGACTCATATCAATACGTAGGCACCCACCTGCAAAAGGCTACAACATTCTCTCATTCTCCAACTACTACTACAAGGGAGCTACAACCCCCTAGCTCTTGTATTAGTTGATTCGTTTACTAGTATGTAGGTGCCGACCTACAGAAGGCTCCAACCTTCACTCGTTTTCTAGTTGCTACTAGAAGGGAGCTACAACCCCCTAGCTCTTGTACTATCTGATCCATTTACTAGTACGTAGGCACCAACCTATAAAAGGCTCCAACCTTCACTTGTTTTCCAGCTGCTACTGGAAGGGAGCTCCAACCCCCTAGCTCTTGTACTGGCTGATATGTTTACCAATCCATAGGCGCCAGCCTATAGAAGGCTAAAACCTTTTCTCTTCCTCCAGCGACCACGTTCCATAAATTTTCAAACTAGATACTCTTGGAACACAACACCACAATCTGAAGGCCTCGTTTCATCAAAATTTCATACTAGACCCATCAACAACATGAAATCTCGAAATCATAACTGCTATACAACCATCAAATACATTCACATCAACCATTCACTAAAACTCAATCATCACTCTCTGAATCAACCACAACTAAATCAATCAATCACTAACAACCCATCATCACTGAAGCAAATCACAATCAATCAATCTGAACATTCAAAACACTATCGCCAGAATACAGCCACCAGAACACAAAGCATAACCTAGAACTTGGCATCAAATACTAGAACCAACTACAACTTCAAACATCATATTTCATAATGTATATGCTACTTTGATGTGTCGAACCAGCGTGTATACGTGATTTTACCAAAGTAAACAAGTGTACAAATCTGCAAACACTAACTTAAAACTTCACAGATATTACAAACATCAGTCATACCCAGATCATAACATTTATAGAATAAAACATGCGTCAATATTCAGATCTAGACTATCCGTGATCAGACCACATAATGATAATTCATTTCAAGCCTTATGATCTCGATCATCCATCATCAAACACATAATTTCATCCTTAGTTTAGATCAAGCAAAGGTTCAGAAGCCCATAACCTGCATATTTGATCTAACACTTCATAAGATATTCAATGCTTGCATCGCCTGGCCTAATGATCTTCTCCTCCTTATACAGTTTTAGGCCTTTCTCAATACCTTGGACCAAAACCACTTAGGACCAATACCTTGGACCAAATACCTAGTGTTAATACCTTGGACCAAATACCTCAGACCAAATACCTTGGATCAATACCTTGGACCAAAATACCTTGGACTAAATACCTCTGACCAAAACCTTGGTTTTCTAACATGTACGCACTTTTCCTCCTGTGAAAGTGCGTGTATACGTATATGCTCCTATTGTTCTGTTAACCCACGTGTATACGGTGCTTGGACAAGGTGAACCAACATACACTTCTTAAACTACTCTCTTTCTTCAATCTCTAGAGTTTGATCTGTAATCCTTTGCTATTAACTTGTTGCATTGTGAACTGTAATCTGAGTGAGTTTCCATCAAGGGCAACACCTGTATCATAATGCCAACAACTTCTACAACCTCAATGTCCTTAATTTTTTCACTAGAAATATGTACTTCAAATAACACACACCCTTTCATACGACAGCGTTTTGCCTACATTGTTGTAACCATTATGACGGATGTTGAATTTTTCTTACCCTACAAGATTCTTTTTTCTCTATTATCACCCAAGAATTCAATATCCTTATCATAACAATCCACTTTAGTTTTGTGAATATATAACCAGTCCATACCCAAAATCATAATGTACGATCCCAACAGAAATGCATTCAAGTGTGTTGATGTAAGCATATGATTCAACTCAGATGCACAAGATCTTACCCTTGAATGATGAAATATATTCTTTGTACCTATATCCAACTACACTTACCAAGATTTTGCATGTACTTCTTTATTCAAACCACATTTATCCACCAATTTAGGGCTAACATAACTATAATTAGATCCAGGGTCAATCAAAATAGAAAAAACTTGATCGCAAAGCTTATTGTCTATCTCGATAATAGATGCATGGTGGTTTGCTTTCCTATTATCCAATTTTGCATAGATCTAATGAATGCTCTGCCCAACATCCCCAAATATATGCACCTTGTTTACACTGTAAATATGAGGTCTACCAACCTGATTCTATGAGAAATCTCTCTGAAGATGCTCCTTACCACATGTCCAACATTGCAACTGTCTCCCACCATTATCTATGTTTTTTGTTCTCCAGGCTAAGGTCCATTAAACTTCTTATAAGGTACAAAATTCTCTTTTCACCTTCATCTTGGGGTCTTGTTATTTTCAGCTTCCATTTACCTTTAGTCGTGTCTTTCCCTTTCCAACCTTGTTGAGTTTATGCCTTGTGCTTTTATTGCTTATAAAAGTGTCTCAGCTTTTTGATGACTTCTTCAAGTGATGGAGGCTCATGATATTCAATCCAATCTCTAAATGCTAATGGGAATCCACTGACAAATCGTTGAAATTTGGCTTTCTCGTACTTAAGATGCAATACATATCTCAACAGTTCCAGGAGCTTGGTTGCATACTCCTCATATGTCATTGATCTCATCTTTAGCTCATAGAATTCCTTGGATTTACTATCATACTACCTTTCTAACAAGTACTTTTTCCCGAAAAGTCTCTTGAATTCATGCCAACTTTTCTCCTTTGTCTTGGTGTCTCTAACCTGCTTCACATCTTCCCACCAAATGTTTATGTTTCCTTTGAGGCTGAAGATAGATATTATGGCCTTCATGTTCTCTGTATATTCCTATAGCTCAAAGAACTTCTTCATGCCAAGTAACCATGCCTCTGTATCTTTCGGCTTCTTTAAATATCCATCAAATCTATGTGGCTTGGCTTTCTTGCCCCTATCTCTCCTCCTATAAGGATGATAACGATGATGACCGTGATACCTATCTGAACCAAAACTAGAATAGAACTTGTATCCATCACCTCTCTTATATAACATATCCAAGAACCTCTCATCTCTAACCATGTCATCCCTATTTGACATATGCCCACAATGAGACCTACTTCCATATGCCTCATTATACTTTTATTCCTATCCATGACTAATCCTAAGTGGTCTCTGCCTCTGCAAGTCTGACAAACTATTAAGGATAACTGCATTGACCTATGCTTGTTTCTCCTATGCCTGAGTGATTCTGTCATTATTCTCTTTGCAACTTCTTATTTCTTCCTTCAAACTTCTCAAAGTGTTTACTATGTCATGAGAGTACCCATCACGATGTTTCTCATCTGAACTATAGGGAGAATATCATGAACTATAGTTTACCATTTTTCTGGTCATATTTGATCTTCTTCTTCTTCCTGCAAGCATACCATGTCCACTAAACAAAATTATAATCATAATCAACATACCTCAGTATAGTTCAAGGGAGGATATCTCATCTGCAAGATCAACCAGATTAACACGATACATGTATAATCATAATCATAAAAATATATCAAGATCATCTCCATCATTATATAGTTACCATGCATGAAAATACCAATTGCAAACCATTCTGTCATGCACGATAACATATAACAATGACAATGCATGCATGCATTTACATAGACAACAAACATACACAGAAAATTCATATTCAACTGACATGCATTCGTGATGACCACGTTCTAACAACAACATCATCAACTTTCACATGACAACACATCTACAACTATGGCCATCACCATGCATACACATCTAACACATATACAACCTATATGTATGAATGAAAAACACATTCCTCCCATCCAATGCAAGGGTTGAACCATGCTCTGATACCACTCTGATGTATCAAATATCACCCAAAGAGAATGGAAACCAGATATCACCCAAAGAGAATGAAACTCTCTTTGATACCACTTTGTAACACCCTCCTCCCACATTTAACCAAGCTAGTCATCCTACCGAGGTAAGCATGTGACGAAGAGTTATTATGATATGATTAAACTCCCCAAGTACAATTAAGGAACTGAAATCAACAAACCAAAACCAAAACTAACCTTCCTCAGGAGCTACAGGACCCCTAAGGGCTATCCAACTACTCCAGGTGCCAAACCCTTGAGTTAAATTTCCTTTTTATTGAACTAGACCCCTATTCACTCCCACGACAAGCCATCCATGTGAATAAAACCCTTTAGTCACTCCCACAACAAGGCCTACATGTGACTACAATATTTTTAAGGCAGTTTAATGCCAATGACCACAAAATTTAAGCCACTTTTTCAGGGCTAGGACTCAGTCCTTTGCCTAGAACTTGATGACATTCTCAGAAATCAAAAATAACAAGAAGAAAATGCCTCTAATGAAAAATTTGAACAAGGAGCTTACCTAACTCGTCCTAACCATGACAGATGTTTCGTCAAACACATCATGAACATGTAATGTATAGGTCACAAAAACAAATATGAGCATAGGGATTTCACACTTATCTAAAAATTTCCAAGAAGGTCTTATGCCTTCTCACCATATCTGAAATATAATCTATTAGGTCATTCATTCATTAACATTTCATTTACTAATCAAAACATGATGAGATCCATAACTCAATTTTTTCATAAACCATGCTTATAACCAACATATAACCACAGAAATATCAATGATAGAACAACCATTAAAGCCACATAATAATAAGTAAAGTTACGAATGAAATACAAAATAAAATGATCTCTTGTTAACATATGCAAAAACCAACCAAGTCAATGACTTCCACATACAAACTAACCATAGATTGGGCTGAACCAAATATTTATTTTAGCCAATCACCCCCATGCCATATTACAAACATGAATGTCGGACTCACAACAAAACAACTAGGGCTTTCTCAGGCTTTATCGCAATCCCTCCATTTATCGGTCAAGGATTACTAGGACCAAACCCTCATCCATACAACTAGGCTTTCCCATATATCCTACCAAGGGATTCCTAGGCCCAAAAAAGAAACATATACTACCCACATACTATCAGGCTTTACTACAATCACACCATTCACCGGTCCAGGGATCACTAGGCCTATACAAGCATGGATGTCTTTGGATCTCTCCACCTAAATCATGAGGAATTTTTCTATCTCCACCCTCAAAGATTTAACATATATCCCTCCATTTATTTGTGGATGATTCCTAGGCCACATGAGGGTATGCACAATGAGGCTTTACCGCAATCCCACCTTTACCAGTTCAGGGATTCCTAGGCCTTGTGAGTTTTCCTATGACCACCTCACTCAGTTTCAAAACCATCCGGTAATCTATCTCAACCAATGAAAGAACCCCATCACACCATGGCTATCTAGATATGGAAAGGAAAGGATAAAACCACTATCACACCTAGAAAAACTCATGCCAATGCAAGTAAGAGAACCAAATTCACACATGTATGTACCATGCATGCCAAAGCTAGCAAGGAAATCATACATGCAACTCGATGCCTGCAAATAATCCTGTTGAAGTCGCCTGATCCAACTCTTCCGTTGCTTGACCTTTGCTTCCCTTTGCTTTTTGGTCCTTCCTATACCTTCCTTCCTCCAATGCTACAGTGCTCCAATAATGCTCTAAATGTGCAAGAGTATGAGAGAGTAGAGAGGCAAGAGTACAAAAGTTGTGAAGTGATCCTCATAATCCTTTTTTATCATTGAGGCCTATATTTTCTTGAATTTCCATTGTTTTCCTTCATTTTCCTCCTCATATGAAACTTGTGACTTTTGACCTTCCTTTTCTCCTAATTTCCATTATTTTCATAAATAAAGTTCCAATTAATGCCTCTTTCCCTTACAAATCCTTTTCCGTTTCCTTTGCCAATTTCCCCTTAGCCATAATAAACCAAATCAACACCCACTAGGATTTTTTTCTCAACATCCAACTTGGAATACGTGTCCCATGACCTTGGTCTTATGTTTCCTTTATTAACTTTATTACATGGATTTTTAACCCAGGGCTGTTAAAAATTCTCACGCAATTCCTTTCTTTTACCTTTTTTCTTACTGCAAATTAGTCTTATTATATGTTATCACATCACCTAGTTTTTGGTTATATAAATATATCAATTGTTACCTTGTCATGCTAATACTAAGCATGTTTCCCTACGACAGTTGGCATATGTCAGTCACATGTTCCAAAGATAAAGACATCATCTCTATTAATTTGAAATCAACCTCTACCAAGACTAATAACCATGTCATAATCAACTCAAAGTCATTAGTCATAATACTACAATTAGCACCCACTTGCACTCAAGTGCATATCAATTGTCTCAGCACATATTGTGTTAGTACATCCATCTTAAAAAAATATCATTCATTCTTGCAATCTTATAGAAACATACTCATATCATGCAATTATTCAAACATTTAAACAACTTGTAAACATAGCCCCTTAATGTCCATGGTACACACTAAGGTAGAAGGAGGTAGCTATTATAATGCCTCGATCTCTAAAGATCTACTAAATTTAAATACATGTTTCAAAACTTGAATTTCATTTCTCATACATTTTATACTTGAAAACATGTCACATAATCATGCCACTTTTCCATTCTATAGGTTTCACGACAGGCTTGTAAGTGGAGTTTTGTGAACTGTGATCCACTATTCTACTCTTCATCCTTGATCTTCAATTTCTTACAAACATACTATGTTAGATAAACCAAATAGACGACATGATCAAAACCATACCTTAGGGTATCTTAAGGGAGGCTATCATATCTGCATAAATTAGTCAATATTAATACGACACAATATATCAAGTATATCGATTCATACTTGAATATCATAACCATAAACTTCTGCACAGGCCAATCCATATTATCATGATACATATAACATCAATATCTTAAATGAAATGACCATAATAATGATGTGTATGAACATAATTTATATAATGACAAGTTAACTATGATTCATGGCTTTCCAATGCACTTGTATATGATTGCTCTGATTAACTAGCATATGTCATGCATGTAACCACAATAGCAATAGAATGACAAGAATGTATATAACCATGATGCATATAACAACTATTAACCATCATACATGAATTCCCAACATACAAGCATGTATGATGATCTTCTCTTACCCTAAGGTCTAATGTTGCAACCTCACTCTGATTATCTGCATCTTCTGCTCCATCTCATCCAACATATCAACATCATAGCATACTAGCAACATCATGATGATGAAAATTACATAATGACCACCATGACGCATGTCTGACCTACTATGCATGCATAACCATATAAATTTAGCCCATTGATTCCAAGTGTTTGAACTTGGAAGCTTTGATACCACCATGTGGTATCAGATATCACCCAAAGAGAATGGAACCCACGTCAATACCACTATGTAGCCACCCCTTCCCACTCTTACCCAAATTCACAAGCTCGTCAGGGTAAAAGTGAGAGTGAGTGTCACTATGACCTGACCTGACCTCCTAGTTCTAATTAAGGAAGTGGGGCCTACAAACTAACATCCTACATGGACTACAAATCACCTAAGAGCTGAAGAAACACCGCAGGGGGTCAATCCCTAATTTGGAATCTTGTTTAACTTACCTAGACCTATAAATACACTCTTGACAATTCCTTCATGCGGTTGTGAGCCTCCAACCACACTCACAAGCCTTGCTCCATGTCGTTATGACCCCAAAACTCTAGTTCTATGACTGCGGTCCTGAGACCTATGCCACTTTTCTAGGCTAGTCTCCAGACCACTACCCCGAACTTCCTATAACTTTCTAGCATCATCCCTCTCATAAAAAAAATGATAATCATTAAACTTGAAGGTATAACTTGACCTAGACTGCCTAGAACACACTAGACATTTTTTCAAACATATGAAAAAGGTGTAAGCTACAAGTCATGAATGCATATTTGATCATAAGAGTCTAAATTTCATCTGAGAATCACCAAGAAGGCTTTATTCCCTCTCGACATAGCTACAAGAAAACTTAGTAGTCCATGCACTCATCAACCATTCAATAACTTATCAACACATGATAGGAGTCATAGATAGATTACATCATATAACTAGCAAATAACCAACATAGAAACCATGGAAACTCGGCCATAAAATCATCAACATAATCATTATAAGCATTCATGAATCATAGTATGAAAATAACTCTTATTAATATATGAAAATACCAACCAAGTCAAAGACTTCCATGTACCACTGATGAGCCCTAAAAATGGGTAATTATATGGGCTCATTTTGCCTCTTAATTCAATTAATCCATCATTCTCATTATTTTATTGCATGTTTTTTATTATATTTATGCTAATAGAGTGAATTGGGTTAGTCATTATGCCAAAAAGTCTAATGTGTGCTTTATGTAGTTTTTTGGTCAATTTGAGACAAAATCAAAGGTTTAATGAGCATTTGGCAGCCAAATTCGAGGAAGAACAAGGGAGAGGATTTGTAGGAGGGTGTCCCCTTCATTTATGAACCCTTACCTTGAATTATCCATCAGAAACTCGGAGCACAAGCAGCGACATTGATGATTCCAAGGGGCAGCCGAGCAAGTCAAGTAGGACTGTTGTTTATCTTCAGTTCCAGGAAGTCGAGTTCCTTGATTTTAGGAGGACAGTTGGAAGTCCCCATTTCTATAAATAAGAAGGCCTAGGGCCTCAATTTTATTAGTTATATGTTAGCCATTTGATAGACTAGTTTTGCACTTTAGTGCAACACTTGTATTCAGCTCATTTTTTAGCTCCTTTTGCAGACAGTTTTGTGATGTAATTATTATTTTTTGATCAATGAAGATGAATCCAGCCTTGAACCAACTCTGATCTTTCTTAGCGGGTTGTATCTCTTGGGGTTGGGCCCAACCCAAGTGCCCAACACCTCCTTTATGTATTTACATGTTCTTTTCTTGCATTCATGAAATAATTTCTATTGTTTAGGTTAAAGCTTGCTTTGTTACTTAGGTTGTTTTGGATGATCATAATAGTTGTTCTTGCTCCAGGTTGATTAGTTAGTTTGTTGCAATAATAGAAAAATATCCACAAAAAGGATACCAAGCAGACCTTGATCTCCTTTCTCCTTGCTTGGAAGCATGAATTGAGACCAAGGCACTCTTGCTGCCACCAAAACATTGTTTTTGCTTTCTAATGCAATTGTTGGTGTGAGATTTCGAGTTGGAGAAGTTGATATCAACTGTATTTACACGCTTATATTTTTCCTTATTCTGTTTCCATAGCTTTCTTGCATAATTTCCTGTCCATAAATTTCTATTCAGCACTTTTCTGGTTTTTAGGTCAGAATTAGGTTAAAATAGGTAAAAACTCTGTTTTTTAGTTCTCACTTGGGTCCATTTTCAGAAGTAGGTACGCAACTCACTTGAAAAACATTCCAGCTTATCATCCTTCCATCACCCAACCTACTCCAGTCCATCTCTCAATATTTCCTCCACTCATTCACCATACTTTCCCAAACTGCCGTAATTTCTACGTTTTTGTGCAAAATTGCTTTCTTATCCTTTGAACCAATCCAACCATCTCCTTCATGTTTGATCTTCATTGATAGAGTCCTAGACCCTCTAACACCTCCACCCAACCTTAATTTCCTTTTTCGCACCATTTTCCCACCTCCAAACCTTAAAAAATCACTTTCGGCCTCTTCCTATAGAACTTCCTGTAGATCCCCTGCAACCTTCCCGTAGAAGTTCATGCGAGCGATTTTTTGAAATCTAATCACAATGTAAATCTCCAGAAGGGTTCTAGGGACTTCTTAGGACCCCTCTACACCTTCCTCATCATTTGCAAAAGCCAACTCCATCTCCCTTCGCCACCAAACCTCTGCACAGTCACAAATAATTAAAACACAAACATAATAATTCTGCATAAAATTGCTCAAAAGTGCCAAACAATGGTTCTTCCACATTTTCCTTTAGAAGTAGCTTAAGTACATGCATTTTACCTTGACAGTAGTCCATGGCATCCATTTCAGTAGTTTCAACTCTTTTTCTCGCAAAAGTAGGGTTAGTGGGTTTGCTAGGGTTTGCATTTCCTTTCAGCTTTCATCCTCTTTTTGCAAGTAGAATAGCCTCTTTTGAGTTAGATTTCTTCCATCGCAATTAAAAGCTTCTTCTGAGAACTCATAAAAGTTGGTTTGAGCTCCTGGTGAACTTGTGCCAGCTGATCAAGTGATAGCCTGCAATAAGAGCTAGTACTTGTGCATACAACACCATCGCTTCCAAGTTTGTTACGAATTACTAGGTTGATAAAAGTAAATAAGGGAGCCCTAGGAGTTGCAGCATTATTTTTGCAATACTAGAGCCCACCAACCACTCGATCATATATTGGGCTTAAGAAAATCTCTCTTTCAACCAATCATTGTCACACTATATTCTAATCATGAATGTGGGATCTCATGGAATAAACGAAGACAAAACCAAACCAGGGCTTCTAGAGGAAATACCACCTCAACCCTCAACCACAATTATTCCACCTCTATAGTCTGGGAATCGCTAACATCAACTAGATCAGTCTCTACCCAAGTTGTCCATGTCTCCAAGAACTAGTAACTCAACCCATAGCCTTCCAGGACTCCAAAGTGATTTTCCAACCCATCTCTAGGGCCTAGTAACTTAACCCATCAAGGTCTCCAGAGAATTTGTCCTAGCCTAGGCTCTAGCATTAGTAACTCAGCCCAAGTTGTTCAAGGGCTTTCAAAGCATTCGTTCCAACCCAAAACCATAACGAACATGAGAACCAATAGAGAAAAAACAAGTGGGAAGACCCACAACACCATGGCTATCTAGGAAACGAAATGGCAAGGCTAAAACCATTGTCACTCCAGGAAAATCTCCATGCCAATGAAAACACAACCAGAATATTACATGGATATACCATGCATCTAGAAATCAGCAAAGAAATCACATGTGCTATTTGTTACCTGCAAAGCAATGTAATTTTATTTGTTGATCCAACTTTTTCTTTTTGTTTTCATGCTTTCCTTTTCCTTCTTGTTGCAATCCAAGTGAATGCTCAAGTTCTCTAAGAATGCTCCAAGATTTCTCTAAGTGTGCAAGAGTATGAGAGAGAAAAGCCAAACTTACAAAAGACTCGACTAACAAAATCTTAACTGAAAAAATCTAGCAACTGATTCTCTGAAGCCTTTTAACCATTGATTCTTCTGTTTTCTTCATTTTCCTTTATTTTTCCTCTAATTTTACTTGCATTCAAATTTGTGTCTATTCATCTTACTTTTCTCCTATTTTCTTTTATTTCTCATAAATAAATGTCAACTGATGTCACTTTTCCTTTGCCAATTTTCTTAGCCATAAATAACTGAAAGTGATCCCCACTATAGTATCTTCCCACCATTCATCTTGGAATATCTGTCCCATGACCTTGGTCTTATATTTTTTTACATGGAAAATAAAAAAGGGGCTATTACTTAAACCTATACAATGGATCTCACAATTGTTTGAAACATGTAAGAAAAACCTATTTATGAGTGATTCTAATGGATTATTAGAGATTTGGTTCCACATTTCCTCTTTTTGGGTTGTCTACACATAAAGTTTTCATTTTCCTTTGAATATTTGGTCGCCAGAGTAGAGAGATCTATGTTATGGGCAGAATTGCCTTATATGTAAAAGCATTGACAAAATAAAATGGTAATTTCTATGTGAATTTGAGAATTGGTGCTCAATTGTATTAAAAAACCTTATCATAAGTAGGATTTTGATTTGATTCAACATTATTTAGGCCATATTATTGATCATTCCTTACGATTCAATTTGGGCTGTGATTATGGAACAAAGGATATCAATTGCCTCACTCGATAGATAGGTCCACTAGGGAATATTTGGGCCTCTATCATTGGGTCCTTAAATAATCAGTAAAGTCATCACATCCACATAATTTCATCTCTCAAACAAGGTTAAAACCTTAGTTCCATTTGTTGTATATCATCTTCTCAATTAAGCTCTCTAGCCCAGAATGGAAAGCTACTTTGGGTCATTCAATTAGAGACCAAACGAGATCATGGGGTTAAAATTTGATTTGTTTGTCAAACTATCTAACACATATTGAATTTCTAATAGTATGTGTTGGAAATCAATGTTTTGTCTCTTGTACTGGTTCAATGTTGATAGCCTTAAAAATCCTGGATAAAGGCCATTTCTGTAGCAATTTACAGGGTAAGTTCCTCAGACAGAACACCAAAAGGACACCGCTCACAAACAGATCACAGATCAATACACCAGTATTTTGACATGGTTAAAACCCTCTGAGAGGGAAATAGTCCACGACCTGTGCCAACGTGGCTACTACAGGCAATTTATTAATAAAAGAATGAAAATTTACATAAGCTTCTCTCATGCACGGTGAACCTACAAATGACCCTCATGCGCTTTAAATAGAATTCATGGACCAATCGGGTGTCAAGCCACGGATCAAGTGTCGGTAATACCGAGGAGAGAATGAACCGTCGGATCACTACATATCGTGACCGTCGGATTGTAAGTTACAAAATGTACAACGGTAAAGAAACACACTTTACCTAACTCTATACCTAACTCTATACTAGACCAAGTTGAACTTAACTATTTCCTATGTGTCGGAATATCCTAACACCACTTCTAGTTGTTGCAACTAATGATTCAATTTTAGAGCGTCGATCTCACCATTGTATGGCTTGATATCAACCCTTTCTTTCATTTAAATCAGGGTCAGTGATTGATTCACGACACTCGAACTGGGTTGATCTTTTCTTGGTTCTTTCTTTGGCTGGTTCTTTGCTTCTTTTCGATCTCCCGATCCCCCTTCTGGTTTTCCCTCTGCATTTGAACCCCCATCTTCTCCAAATATCCCAAACTTATTGCTTAGGGCCGTCATGAAGAGATTTACATTACAATTTATATCAACAATGTGTTATTCCAACCATGAAAATCTCTCCTCTGCAGGATCATGAGGGTTATTCACAAATTTGTCAGCCATGATTAGGGTTTTACGACTTTTGGCCTAACCAATCTAGATCCCTTTCAAATATCCAAAATACACCCAAAAAACCCTTCTTTGATATCAATATGATCTGTAAACTATCGTGGATATTCTACTAGACAATTTGTCACATATCGTATAATATTATATTTAAAATGCGGAATTCTACACTTACAATTTTATTAGATTTATGGAATTGTAGATTTACTATTAATAGTGCATGCAAGTGAATGAAAATTATGAAAAAAGATAGAGAACAAAAAATAAAATCTCACACACACATTTGACATAGGATATGCTCTGGGAAACCCTTTTGGGAGAAAAATCTTTCTTTGAGTGGAAATATGGATGTGAGTACAAAGAAGTATGGCCTATGGCCTGCGAGCTTCTATAGTGCACAAGTCCTCTCCATGTTCTCTACCTCTTATCCCCCTTAGTTATTTTTTCTAAGCTATGGAACAAATGCACTCAAAAGAATGGAATCCCTTTTCCTCCTAGTGGTGCAGTTATAACACAACCTGATAGCCTACTAGTGGTTAGGTTTGACTACCTCAACTCTTAACTAACATTACAATATATTCTCTTCTAGAGTCTTCTACATCATAATCATGTGGCTAACACCTTTTCCATGAATGGGGGATGACGAGGCATCCTCTCAAATTATGGTGGTGAAAATAGGAAGGTCAACTTCTGAGTGGCATAACTTCTGCATACAAACTCCTATTGACGCAAGTATTATGCCGTTGGAAAGGTATTTGTGTGTAGAATAGGTAAAAAAAAGTGTGGTGCTAAAGCAACAAATTTTTACCCCCAAAAGATGTCATTTGATGCCTCAAATTTCTCTTGAAAGGTTTCAAACCCTGTTTTACCAAATTGGGTCCCGTCGGTAAAAACGGTCCTGTGAGTTGATTCCTCCACTTTTTCCACTTTGAAAGAATCGAGATGGATGAAAAAAAATATAATGATCCAATCCAAATCAAATATCCTCTTTCACATAGTTTATAAGTGACACATGATTAGCTTATAATGATCATAGTTTATAACTATTAAGAATACGTTAGTGCCTTTCATGAAATAAAACACAACCAATATACATTGCAGTTTATAATTTTCAAGGATATAGCGGTGATTTTATAAATATTTCAATTTTGTGAAAGAAAGGGCAGTCAATTATTTGGTAATGTTGGGGAAAATTTACAATTAATCCTAATTTCGTGGTTGCTTACTTTGAAATTATAGCATTGAGTCTCCACGATTCAACAATAAAATGATAGGGCCGAGGAATTTCATGTCATTCTCAAGCCTCTTTGTCATTGACCCACTGAGATCTTAAGCGAGACTTGAGCTTTGAAAAATATTTCAAATTTTACTATTCACTCCTACTTTCTAGGAGGGGTTCTAACAATATTTATTTTCCCTCCATGAATGTTGTAACAACCTTTTTGTTGCAACCACTAATTGTAAATATTCTTGTGTAAATTTTTTGGACATATGTAAATTTAAGTGAAAATGAATTGATGGATGGCTAAAGGGAGATATGCAGATCCAATTCTCTAAGGGGAAGGTTCCATGGATTATTGCTGGAGTGTCGTGAGCAAGCCACACCCACCTCATTTATTTCCATTACCTATCACCCTAACTGCAGTTCTTCCTAATGAGCTTTGGTATAGAAACAAGAATGCTGCAACTCTAAGGGTTACCAACTTTAATTTATCAATCTAGTATTCATACAAACTTAAGAGGTGAAAGTGCTATATGCACACTAAGATAAGTTCTACTTAAGCTGCTATGAGGTAGTGAGTCAAACCAAGGTGTACAAAGACCATTTTGCAAAATGAAGCTAGATTTTGCAAGAAGGAAAAATGTTGCATAAAAGGAAATCCAAATCTACTTACAAGGAATGAAAATGTTGCATCAATGGAAATTTTGATCTACTTGCAAGGAACGAAAATGTTACATAAAAATAAATTATAATCTAGTTGCAAGGAATGAAATGCTTCAAATAGAAACCCTAACCAACTGTAGAAAATGAATGACAAAGAAATAAGCCTAGTCTAGTTGCATAAAGTAAATAACTTGAAATCAATCCTAAATGACTGCATTCAAAGGAGATTCTATTCTAATGACAAAATTCAATAAATGCTTCAAGAAATAACAATTTAAACTATCCCCGTGCTATTAAATTTATAAAATCAATAACTAACCCTAATCACAAAAATCAATTGGAGTGATGGAAAAGAAAGTTTTAAGTGGTCTCTGATCTTCCTCAAGCTTGGTTCCAAGGCTTAGGAGACATTATGAAGGGCTAAGAGGAAAAAATTAAGTTGAAAGGACAATTCTGGTCAAGTTTTGAGGAGCTCTGCGTGGTGTTATGTGATGCTACAATATTGTTACAGGATTTCCTTGTATTGGTATAGGATTTGATCCGAGAGCATTCCAAGGGCTTATAAAATGATATGAAGGCGAGGTTAGGTGGGAGAAGGACATGGGAGTCTTTTCCAAGATTAGTACTACTCGAGAGCCCATCTTGGATAAGGAGGGAATGCAAACAATGACCTCTAACAATTATGTAATGAATTTTGAATTTTATGTGTGTAGACTGCTTGAATAGGTTGATGAGAATGAAAGGAGGGTGCTAATGATATGATCATAGGTGAAAATGGTACTGATTTTCCCTACAAACCAATAGTATTACCTGCACACTACAAGGTTACTCAACTTGCAAAACATCGAAGTCTAATGAGCCAACAAGAATAATTGCGGAAAATCAAACTAGAAAGGAAGGATGAGTTGAATTTTAATTAAGACCTAACTATTGCATCAAGAGAAGACCTATCATTTTGTGCGTACCAATACAAAGTATACAACCACACTTGCCAAGGGAGATGATTGACAAATATGCAAAGGCAACTTTTCACATAAGCAAATCATACAAAAAAAAAAAACTCTGCTAAACTAAGTACAAAAAACAAAATGCATTAAAAAAATGTACAAGGGAGAGAGATTGGAGTGTTTGGGTTGGGCCCTAACTGAGGGGAAGGGGAACTCAACCCTCTAAAACACACTCAAACTAAAGGCAAACAAATTCTTTTCATTAATCTCACAAAGTGCTCAAGTACATGATATGGAAACCAAAATGACATGTACGAGCTCCTAACTCTAGCAATCACTATGCTCCACTAAAAAGTTGAATCCTACTAAGCTCTTGGGCTCCTTTATTTATACAAAATGAGTGAGAGGGAAGCATCCTTGGAAGGAGGGCCACTTCTCTTTGAAATCACTATAAAAGTGGATCTAGTCTCCTCAGGTCCTTGGAACCACTAAGTGTAGTAACTGCCCAAAAGCCAACTGAGTTGTTTGGTGAGTTAATGTAGGGAACAAGCCTCCTACATTTCCCCCAGCTAGTCTCCAAAATACTTCTACACAATAAATACTCTTTTTCTTACACATTAATCATATTAGGACATAGCATATGATAAATATTCCTTAATCTCCCTAATAAACACATTATAGTCCAAAAATGCCTTATCAAATGTAGAAATAAATAAATGTATGCTAAAAGGTGGCCAAATGAACCTTCATTTAGTCCTATTTAAAAGGTGCATCATCATCCCCTAAAAAAAATATTAATCACCCTCTAAGCAACTCATCCATAATCATAGTGACGCCCTTGACATCCAAGGTATCTTAGATAGACTTACATATATTGAGTATCGTATCTTAGATAGGCTTACATATATTGATTGATACTCATATATGTAAGAAAAATTATCCTTATGATTATATTAAAATTTATAAGAAATTTTAACATTTGATGTAGTATATAATTTTTTTAAGTAATTGTATTTATATGGATATTATAAAAATGTTTTGGTATTCTCTAATTATTTTAGATGTAGTTTCAGCGAAGTTAGATTATGTAAAATTACCGTATTACGGCTGTAGAGAACTACAGATGGCGGGTCTGTTTACCTTTCATGCTAGTCCCGCTGATAGTATGAACTAAGCATTAATCTAGGTTTTTCAATATTGTCTACCTCTACCACTTTCCAGAATAATCTAAACTAGTAAAGGACAGCAGGGCTAACTAGCTTGCCATAGGGCATTAAATGCCTTGGTATATGCATGCTCTATAACAAAATAACACACAGCTTTTATTTTTAATTTATGTAGCCACCAAAAGATGTGTTATTTTGTTATAGAACATACATGTACCAGGGCATTTGCCCTATCACACGCTGGTTAGCCTTTGCGGTAAACCACGATTGCAAGTATCAGGATATATCAGGCACTCCGGGATGCTAAAAGGAAAACTTCCACATCATTTTCATGGTTTGTTTTTTATTTTATTTTAATTCAAAAATTTATCAAACAGGGGTAAGTAGTATATCAATTTTTAAAATATTCTATAATCTGCCATCCAATTAAATTCAAGATTCATTTTCTACAAAAATTTCAAGCAAATTTTTTCTAGATTGCTGGGGAATTTTTATTTGGAGTTGTCTATAATGCGACTTTTTGGAGATTCCGGTGACGGAATCCGGCGGAAGAAATGAGGTTAAATCTTGATTTTTAGCAGTTAAAATGGTTTTTTAATTGCATATTTGGATTCAACGCCCTGAAAAACCCCTGGGAGCCATTGATTGTGCAGAAACTAGCTATCAAACATGGGATTCCAATGAATTGCTCCCGGATTTTGACCAGAAAAATCCGCCAGAAAAGCTTTCAAAAAGTCGCGTTATAGACTACTTCATTTTCTTTACTCCACCCACCTACTCCCGTTTCACAGTCATATGTGTTCGTACCGCACAACCATGACGATGGCGGTATATGTTTTTTTGCTTCCTTGAAAGTATCACTTTATCGTGTTTATTCATTTTCCAACAACGCGTGAATTTTGCGTTTGATATATTAAATTACAGGCGGGCGACCTAATTTTTCCGTTTACAGCAAAACCGTCGGAGCATCTGTTCGCCACATGTAACTCATGAATGTACTCTTACGACAAACAAATCAAAGTACATGAATGTTTGATATTTATATTTTACCATCATTTAAATTTTATATATTGCATGTGTTTATTTTATTATCTATTATTTTTTTATTATGATTTCTTATGCGGATCTTCGTCAGGAATTAGGGTTTAACGCTGTGGCTCCAGCTACTCGGGGACGGTCTGCCAGAGGTCCTGCGATCGAATCTCGGGGCTGCTTTTCTTGTGGTCGGTGGATTCTTTCTGTCTGTCGACCGCTGCATTTTGTTTTCCTCCCCAGTATAATATTTCCCAAGATCTGGGTCTGCAGAAGTTCCTCGGATCGAATCTCGGGGTTGGTCTCCTTGCGACCGGTGGATCCTTGCAAAATATAAAATCTCCACAGATTTTATGCGTGACCTTGGAAGCACTGGTGGATCACTTATAACGTCGGCGTGTTCAGGAATCTGTTCTCTTCTTCTTTCCTGCGGTATCTTCGCAGATCGGCGGTGATCTGTTCTCTTCTGTTTTCCTGCGGTATCTTCGCAGATCGGCGGTATTGCGGGCTCTGCGGTACTCGGTATCTGTTCTCTTCTGTTTTCCTGCGGTATCTTCGCAGATCGGCGGTGATCTATAACCTCCTCCGGTTCTGAGGCTCCGGTATCGCTTATATAAACACACTCAGTGATCAATATCCTCGGTGATCTATATCCTCCTATGGTTCTGAGGCTCCGGTATCGCGTATATAAACGCATTCAGGAATCAATATCCTCGGTGATCTATATTAAAATATCAAAGTAACACTCTGCAGTATCTGAGGTATTGTTCTCTTCGGGCTCTGCGGTATTCGGTGAAGGCACAGATCAATAAGTTTATTAAGGAGAACATTTTTTAGATGGCTTCCAGCTTCGCGAAAATAGCTGCTGGCTCTCCGTCCGCCTCTGGGGGGCATGCTCCTGCCCATATAGTCAGTGAAGCACCAGCTCCCACTGTCCAGGTTGTCCAGGCTTCACTCGATGAGGCTTTGAAGTTCTCTGAGAGTGCCCTAATATGCCGATTCAATGGTTTTTGGCCGCGGCTCACAGCTCTCCATAGTTGGATCACGGAGGTATGGAAGCCTCTAATTT
>APFE030795207.1:0-32693 GCA_000404065.3 Pinus taeda
AGCAGCCAACTGAGTAGCATCAGTAGGCACAACAACAGGGGTTCGTGTGGTATGCACCATGATATCCCAGACTTCTGCCTCCTCAAAGATACTCTGCATTCTCTCCTTCCAAACGCTATAATTTGTATCCCCATCCAACCTATCCTCCACCCTCAATCCCAATGACATCATGCTGTCCTAAAACTGAAAATAGCACTGCTGTAGTAAAGATAAAACCTGTTGTTTATGAAAAATCAGCTTGCAGGAATTTTCTGAGTGAAAAATCAGTAGCTGTAATTTTTTTTTTTGCTGTCCCAAACTGCCCTTCAGCACTCAAGCTCTGATACCATGTTAAAATTTCTGTTTTCCCACCCCGGTTTTCAGTTTCTCCTTATTTCTCCCATGTAGTTAAATGCCCTTTCCCATAACTATACATTCAACAAGCTGGAAAAAATAAATTTTGCTGAAAACACAAATTCTGGAAAATTTACAGAATGCTGGAAATTGCAGAAATAAAAATCAGCAGTAATAAACAGCCATTAAAACACATTAAAACACTGATATTTTGGGTCAACGTGACCCTGGAAAAACCCCCTACAACTCTTGGGGAAAACCAGTTTGAGAGCTCTTCTTTATTTCTGAAAAAAACCTTTTTACAGCAAGAAAATACTCAGCAAAAATCAGTAAGCAAACTTTTACAACTTATCTCAGCCTTGCTGAAAAACTGTCCTGCTGAAACTTCGCTGTTGTTACTCCGCTGCTGAAACTCCGTTGCTGATACTCCGCAGCTCACTGTCCAGAAATCTCCCTTGCTCTCTTGCTCTCCTTCTCTCAATCTGCTCATGAAAGAATTGAATTGAATGTGATCTTTTCCTCTTTTTCCTCCCTTAATATAGCTCCAAGTGACTTTTGGGTGATCCAAGTGACTTTTGAGTGATCCCTAAATCCAATGGCTGAAATAGATTTAGATCAATGGCTGAGATTAAATGCACATTTAAATCTCACTTTCTATTTTTTAATTCACCCCACTTTAATAAAGACCCACTTAGTCATTTATTTCCAAAGTCACTTTTCCTTTCTAATTTTACATTGACTTTATTAAAGTCACTTTAAAATTAAACTTTAGTAACTTCATCATTTAAAGTCACTTTTAAATTAGATTTAACTTTATAAAAATTATAAAGTCACTTTAGGAGAAAAATTAAATACTTTTGGACACTTTTCCCTAGACCAAAGATCAAAGCCTTAGGGAACCACCTGTCCTCCAATACCAAATTTCAACAATTTTCTCTGTCAAAATTCCAATCTCCCAACACTGGTAAACGTGCAGCAACCAGGGTGCAAAAATGAAGTGTTCTCTTGCAGGAAACTTTTGGAGGTCTTAATCAAATCCCAATTGAGTGCATGATAGATCATTGGAAATATATTTTTGTCTAGTTATCATTTGACTCATCAAGCAAGTCATTTGGACACTCTTGATAGAAGAAAAAAGTGATTTTCCCAAAGTCGCTCCAGAAGTGCAGCAACTCTCTTGTAGCAATTGTATTTTTGAAATTTCTCTTAAACCATGACACTTGTGTAAAAAATTAAGGATTTTTTTCATCCTTGGCCTATTATGGACAAAACACTCTCTCACTTTTTGCCAAATTCATCCCTGTTTGGTCTGAAACATAGTTTGAAGAAAAACCAGCCCTATGCGTGGCAAAAGATTTATCCCTTTGAATGAATTCTTGAAAAATGATGGAGACATGATGTCTATGACTTTGGAATGGCCTCATACTTGTCGAAATTACCTACCTTATGCCTCCTCTACTTAGATGTCTCTGATTTCATAGCCAACCCTAGCTCAGTGGGAAAGGAAATTAGGGTTTAGTGTAGGAAAAATAGGGGATTTGGGAAAGGAATTAAGGGAAATAAAGGGGATAGGGGACTTCTAAATTCTTATGAAAATTTTAGGAGGTAGGGAGGGATGTTAGGAAGTAGGGGAAACTAGAATTTCAAGGATTAAGTGAGGGGAAGGGGTCTAAAAGGGCAAAACATAGGCCTAGTCTAGAAAAGTGCCAAAAGCGTAGCAATAGGCTAGTGTTTGTAGAAAAATTATGATTTTGAGGGATAGTAGTGATGGGAAGTGTTTAGGAAGGTATATTAAGGATAGGGGAAGGTGTAAGAGCATCAGGATACAAGTTTTGTTGATGATTTAACCATGGAGGTCATGAAACCAAGAAAAATGCCCTCAAAACCCTAGGAGAGGGAAATGAAAGAAATGGGCATGGGAAAAGGTCAAGGGAGTTCGATGGAGAGTAGGTGAGTGAGATATCCATGAATAAGAGTGAAAATGAGCCTTCTCTTGGCCTTTGATGGCCTTTATACCTTGTTTAGATTTCCAAAATTAGTCTTGGGACCCACTTTTTCTTTCTCAAACTTGACTTGTCTTTTACAATTTACTTTTGAACTTGATCTTCTGATTTGATCTTCTTGGTGGATTGGGAAACATAATGACTTTGAAACTCTTCCTTTTGGATAATGGAACTTTGAACTTACAACACTTGGAACCATGAGAATTATTACATATTAAAACCATAAAATTAAATTTTTGCTTGAATATTCAAATTACAAACTATTTTGTTGATGAACTCTTGTTTAATCTTACTCCTTCACTTGCTGGTCTTTTATGCAGGAGATAGTGTTTTAGTGGACCTTGGAAACCCTAAGACCTAATGGAGACTTTGAATGGATATGACCATGATGAAAATGATTGTCATGATGAAGACAAGTCATGACTAATGGTATACTTCAGCAAAAGGTGAAATGAGCCAGTAAGGGGTAAATTTCTAAAAGGAGTAAAGGAAACCCTAATTCAACCTTCAGTGACCAAATTTTTGCATGATGACCTAGTGGAATGACAAAAATTTCAGACGAGACTCTAATATGATATAAAAGAGATATTCTGATCACTAGTGGTAGTATGCAAATACTAACTCTAACATTGGCCTTATTTGGGGATGGCAGCTCCTTGGAGCTGCCAAGAACACCGTAGACCAAGTAGCCTTACCATATGGGCCAATATGGTCAAAAAACTCAAAACTAACTCAAAAATTACTTAACTGAAACAAGTACTTACAAATCTTATTAATGGCAGCAGACCATCTAGATTTGAGGGCTTCAAATACTGCTAACGACCACCTCCCTACTAAAGAAATATGTATAATCATGAAAAGTGAGCCTTCCAATGTAACCAATCCAGCAGATGGCTACTCACTAGAATTTTGCTCTCACTTTCCCCGAGCAAGCAGAACGATGTACATGTAGGCAACTCACAATAACAACGAAAACCAACACTTATGCTAACAAACCAGACAACATTCATCTCCTCCAATGCTTGCAAAACAATGTCGAAGGAATCTTGAAAATCCTGAAGCATTACCTTGTCTTGAGATCCAACAGCAAAAATACAAGTACTCCCTTCATTTTGATCTGAAAGAACAGATGGTTGTTGATTGATAGGAAGGCATAGGGAAGTATGACCTTTTGCTATCTGAGTGTTGGATGTAAATTCCTCGAGCATGAGAAATTCTGACTCGATTTCTAGCATACTGTCTCTCTCAGGCTCATACTCCTCAAATTTATAGTCTAGGTCATTCTTAAACATAAAACATTCTTCAAGATTATGAAACATGATAGCCCTATCATCTTCATGAAAGAAAACAATATATGTTTGTGATCTATAAAGCTAATTTCAAGACTGTCCTCATTTTCGAAAGTGGAAGAAGTTTCACTAACACCTTCTTGACTATGTGAACACTACAACCCTGCATTAGCTTGGGCTGTAACATGACCTTTCAGGAGTTGATCTATCTCATCTTCAGACATAGGAGATAGTACTTTTTGTTTTCTTTGGACAAAACAACAATTGTCTTCTTTCCCTCCTAAAGTTTGACAAGGACGTTGAATATCTTCATTAATTTCAAGCAAATGAGTATATAAATTTTCATCAGACTGTTGATTCATTTCATGTGATTCTTTTTTACTATCAAGATGCAAAATTCCTTCATCTTCAATCAAAGAGGAAGCTATTGTATGCTGACTATGTTCTTGTGTATCGAAGTGACTAACTTCTTGAGACTGTTGTTGAAGGGAAAAATCAGAGAAGGCTTCAATGATTTCTTCATCATCCATACATTTGATATCATCAATACTTTCAAGATATGCAATGAAACATTCACTATAATCACAACATCTTTGTAAAGAAAGATAAGACTTCACAGAATGGTCGGAGAACACATTGTGGAAATCCTTTAGAGAACATGAGCTTCCTTCTGGTAATCCCTCATACCATACCCTAGCTTTATCTTCAAGGGTAGCCATAAACAACTTCATGAAACAGTCCTCAGGAAACTCAACTCTTAATCTACATACATGTACATGAAACCTTACTAAATGCAAAGTAGCATCATCTTCTTGTTCATTTTTAAATATAGGAAGATTTGTAAACTAGTCAACATGAGGCACAGGATTTGGAAATCCAGGGATCTGGGATCGATCAATAGGAGCATACCTGGGATTTCTTCTTGCAGCAGAACTCATCTTGACAAAAATGAAGTCACCAAGAAGGTTTTAAAAAACTGGTTCTTGAAAAGTGGAGTCACCATGAAGTGTTGATTTTCTGGATCTTTCAGTCAATGGAGTCACCAAGTAAATGGTACAGCCTTCCTATGTGCTTGATCGCTATCCACCATCAGCAATCAAATCTAAACTTTTTCGTACACCTAGGGAAAATGAACCTTTCATTCCCTGGCAACGGCACTAGTCTGTTATCACTCCTCCGGATCTCCAAGGCTGAGGAAGAGTCCAACTGAGGTAAACACAAACCAGTGTTTTAGCTTGGTAGCTAGCCCTACCAAGCCAGAGAAGGCTCTCTCCAAAGGGTCACAGCCAGGAGGGCTAGATAGTTTAGGATTTTAGGCTAGATGTATAGTGCAGAAGGTTTTTTGATTTGATTTGGTTGGGTAGTCGCAAGGATGAGTGATTTAGGTCAAAGGGACTAGGTCAGGGCAAATGAGATATGATTGCAAACATTCAAAGGGGCAAGGTAGGTATGAAGCTTAACACTTAGAAGGTGATTTGATGAGATGGTTTAAAACTAATGAGGAGTTAGGAAGAGCATAAGAGATGTATTCATCCTAAACTGAAGAAAAATGGACAAAGTATGATAAATTTCTGAAAACAGAGCATGAGCAAGCATGTATTTTGCCTATCAACTTGAAAATTACCATATAACAGACATGAAATGGTTTATGAACTGATAAAACATTCATACAAATGATCACAAAGAATAAACAATGCTAAAAATTTATACCACATGTATCCCAGAAAAATTGTTGCAACTCATCTACTGAAAATTGCCAAAATGTGATACAATAGTCTCTGGTCACTAGTATAGCAATCCTACTGAATCCAACCTGTAAAATGACTAAGAAAATACATAATATAAGCCTAAAACCAACTCACCCTAGGATCAAGGGTCGAATCCATGAGAGGAGGAGCAGTTGCAAGAAAGGTTGAACTTATAGTTGGAGTGTAGGGTGGTCAAAGTGACTCATCCCTCACTCTAACAAATTGATTCATTACATGCCACATAGGCCATGTAACTAATGTATCTACCCTAGATAAAAGTAAAGACATAATAATTACATCATCTAGATAAATTACATAAGTAAAACTTGAATTTCCCATAGGTAAAAGTCAAATTGGAGTGAAATAGTGAAAATTGTCGAAGACTGTCAAAGGCGCAGTGACCTATTTAAATGTGTAGCGACCTAGTCAAATGCGCAATGACCTCTTCAAGCTGACTTTTGACTGCTTTTCGGATGTCCAAATCTAGCACAGGATAGCTCATTTGAAAGCTTATCCTGTCTAATTTCCAAAACTTCCCTTGGTTTTCAAAATGTGTTTTATTCCCCCTCCAAAATTGCAATCTCCCAAGACTACTCCAACGTGCAGTGACCAGGCCAAAAAAGAGGCAAAAAGGTGATTTTTTGGTAGTTTTTGACCCTTTTGGCTGACCATTTTTTCTCCAAATGCTTAGAAAAAGTACAGGGTACATGTCCTCATCATTCTAAATCCAAAAATTTTGACCATTTTCTCATTAGATGGCCCAAAAAAAAGCCCAGCGTCTAAGGTGCGACGTGTTTGACCGTTTCACTGTCGAGAACGCCCTCACAGTGTCAAATGTGCAGTGCCATCTTCAGGGCTACTTTTGGAGGTCTTCCCCGTGTCCAAATTTTCTCCAAGATAGCTCGTTGGAAATCCCTTCAAGTCTACTTTCCATATATACCTTTAGTTTTCAATTTCAAGGTCATTTGCGCTGTCAAAATGCCAATATCCCAATACTGGTAAATGTGCAATGACCAGGGTGCAAAAATGAAGTGTTCCCTTGCAAGAAACTTTTGGAGGTCTTACTCAACTCCAAATTGAGTGCATGATAGATCATTGGAAAGATATTTTTGTCTAGCTACCATTTGACTCATCAAGAAATTCATTTGGACACTCCAAATAGAAGAAAAAAATGATTTTCCCAAAGTCGCTCCAAAAGTGCTACAACTCTCTTGTAGCAACTGTATTTTTGACATTTCTCTAAAACTATGACACCTGTGTAAAAAGTGAAGGATTTTTTTCATGCTTGGCCTATGATGGACAAAAACCTCTCTCACTTTTGCCAAATACATCCCTGTTTGGTCTGAAGCATAGTTTGAAGAAAAACCGGCCCTATGTGTGGCAAATGATTTCTCCCTTTGAATGACTTCTTGAAAAATGATGGAGACATGATTTCTATGAGTTTGGAATGGCCTCATACTTGTTGAAATGACCTCCCTTATGCCTCCTCTACTCAGATGTCTCTGATTTCATAGCCAACCCTAGCTCAATGGGAGAGGAAATTAGGGTTTTGTGTAAGCAAAAAAAGGGGATTTGGGAAATTTATAGGAATGAAGGGAAATAAAGGGGATAGGGTGCTTCTAAATTCTTAGGAAAATTTTGGGAGGTAGGGAGGGATGTTAGGAAGTAGGAGAAACTGGAATTTCAAGGATTGAGTGAGAGGAAGGGGTCCAAAATGGCAGAACACAGACCTAGTCTAGAAAAGTGTCAAAAGTGTAGCAATAAGCTAGAGTTTGTAGAAAAATGATGATTTTGAGGGATAGGAGTGATGGGAAGTGTTTAGGAAGGTATAATAAGGACAGGGGAATGTGTAAGAGCATAAAGACACAAGTTTTGCTGATGATTTAACCATGGAGGTCATGAAACCAGGAAAAATGCTCTCAAAACCCTAGGAGAGGGAATTGAGAGGAATGGAGATGGAAAAAGGTCAAGGGAGGTAGATGGAGTGTAGGTGAGTGAGATATTGACGGATAAGAGTGCAAATGAGTCTTTCCTTGGTCTTTGATGGCCTTTATACCTTGTTTAGATTTTCAAAATTAGTCTTGGGACCCACTTTTTCTTTCTCAAACTTGACTTATCTTTTACAATTTACCTTTGAACTTGATCTTCTGATTTGATCTTCTTGGTGGATTTGGAAACATAATGACTTTGAAACTCTTCCTTTTGTATGATGGAACTTTGGACTTACAACACTTGGAACCATGAGAATTATTACATATTAAAACCATAAACTTACATTTTTGCTTGAATATTCAAATTACAAACTATTTTGCTGATGAAATCTTGTTTAATCTTACTCCTTCACTCGCTGGTCTTTTATGCAAGAGATGGTCTTTTAGTGAACCTTGGAAACCCTAAGACCTAATGGAGACTTTAAATTGTTGTGACCATGATAAAAATGACTATCATGATGAAGACAAGTCATGACTAATGGTATACTTCATCAAAAGCTGAAATGAGCCAGCAAGGGGTAAATTTCCAAAAGCAGTAAAGGAAACCCTAATTCAAGCTTCAGGGACCAAATTTTCGCATGATGACCTAGTGGAATGACAAAAATTCCAGACGGAACTCTAATATGATATAAAAGAGAGATTTTGATCACTGGTGACAGTGTTTGTATTTTAAGTAGTTAGAGTGAGGTGCCATCAATTAACTATGTAAAAGGTACAGTTAGCTAAATAAAAGGTGGTTGGAAAAATACACTCAATATGTTAGGGACTTAGTTATGAGAGATATTTTTTTTTTAGGTGATGGAAAAAAAAATCTGAGAGGCAGCCAGAGTAGAGAAAACAGAGTGTGAAGCCACGAAAAGTCAAAGTAGTATTGTTGAAAACCTGTTTAATCTTCCTTTGCAGAAATAATCGGAACTGATGTTGTCCTTCGTGCCCCTATGTATCAATTATGTGTTCAATGGTTCTTTGTGTGTTCAATTTCTTCAGTTCGTGTTTAGAAGCTGGTTAATCATTTATGACATTGATAGAACCCTGTAACCAGGCGCAGGGTAACTCTAAAATCCTGTGCACATATTCCAAATCGAACTCATCAGAACATAGGACAAGATGTAATCTGCAGATCCAAACTAGATTCGGGCTTTAACACCAAGTTGGTCAAAAAAACGGAATCGGGAAACTTTCTGTCAAAGAAGTCCGTAAATCCAAGGATATCATCTGGCTCTTTGATATCTGGCCCGGATAAGGTGTACTCAATCAAACTTATAACCAAACCCAAATGGGAGAATCAATGTTTGTGTAAGCGGAAACTAGCATTGGGCCGACATCTGATACGATATACAGTAGACCAAGCAGAGCAAGAGTATGGAACTGGCAGCAGACTCTAGATCCTGGATCATCGGAGCCATGATCTTCCTTAAACATTAAAACCAGCATCTAGAGTGGATCCCACATTGCGGAAAGGGATTCAACGTTTGTAAAATATATCTTTTCCATTGGAGTTTGGGATCCTGGTTCTAGTATCAGTGGTTTCTGAAAGTTTCTCAAGCTAAATTATAGGTTTTTAATATAGGTAGCTTGCGAGTTGTTAATGTATCTGAGGTTTTTGAAAATTTCTCAAACTAAATTATAATATATAGGTGGCTTGCTGGCTGTTGCATATATTTGAGAAAATTGCTATTTTTTTATAAAAAACAAAATTCAACACGAAATCTTCTTCCTTGATTAAGAGATCTTCAAATCTTCAATACAAATGTTGAAATGTAGAGGAAACAAACACCAAATAGCCCATGCATAGTTCCATTATTTAAAAATCCTCCATGGCTAGTTCTCTGCAGGAGCTCATGAGGCAGCTACTCTTCCCAGTGCTACACAAATCCAATGCTAGATGTGATGTTCATGTAATGGTGCCAAAAACAACACACATCAACATGGCCTCTGCTTATCCCCTGTAACAATTTCTTTAAGATTTGCGAGCTTAGTCAATTTTCTTGTGCTGGCCTCCAGCTAAAAGTAGTGAACTCCAGGTTGCTCACTATAATTTGTTGGATTGAGCCTCCTAAGTATTGTTTTTCAAATATTAAGTACTAACTCACCATTGTTAGACTTAATATTACATGCCTACATGTGTCCTTGTTGTAACATTCCTATCATCCACGATTGTCACACTACTTGAAAAATTCAAAGATTACTCTACTATAACCCGATTCGGTGACTCTATGTGGAAAATGCATGACAATGGCAGTGAGGGAAAGCCAAAATTGTGACATTTAAGTAATTGAAATGAAATCATAGTTGGTATTTAAAAAGTTATTTTTTTGTATTGAGTTATTAGGTTTAACTTGGAGCATTCACAAAATAATAAATATATATATATATATATATAAAATAAATAAATAAAGAGCCAGAAAATATAGCAATAAATATATTAATTTTTAAAAACTATATGAAAGGTTAAAACAAATATGCAATTAATAAAATAGTATTCTTAAATTAATTTGTGCAATTTTATTATTAGGATAACAATTTACTATATTGTAACAATAAGGAGACAATGTAATATATTTACAATTTAATTGTGTCAAGAGTCATTTATTTTATTATTATTGTTATTACTACTAAAGGAATTAGCAATTAGGTTTGTCTCATAATCACATGACATGGGCAATATTTTGACGGCTACTTCCATAATCTCTAGGTACCCATATATGTCCCTTCTACAAACATAGGTAAGTCGTGGTTGAACTTGTGGCCTTTACACAAGGAATGCCTTAACATAACACTCTACGGCTATGGATTAATTTTGACATGTATTTACTTGTTTTTACCTTATTTGATTGTCAAATACGATCAATTTTGAAATTAACACAACATTATTTTTTTTCTAGATAAAGGCTATTCTATTAAATAAAAGTAAAAATATTTACAGAGAGAGGATTTTAACCTCTGAGGGGGTAGCTACCTGCCCTCTTTCAAAAAATTCTTGCCAACTTTCTGGAATCTGGCGATTACAGACAAGATTACTCTGACTTTTAACTATTACAAAAAATCCATAATGTTGCTGATATGTTTCTTGTTTGATTCTTGCCAAAACAACTGAGCAAATATCTTTTAAAGACAGACATATACAGCCACCTGGGCTTACAAAGACACCTGGACAGAGACATACTTAGACAGACAACTGGACTAAGATTAAACAAACAAACAGACACCTGGGCATAGTCTCCACAGTAAGACGCCTGGACGCAGACCTGAGCAAAAATGCAGAACGTACTGAAGAGCGCTGGAAGGCGTGGCGGGCTCAGTTCTTCGGAGGCAGGCCGAACTCTTCGTCTGGAGTCAAGTTGACCCACTCCACCATGACATTATCCTCGACATCATTTGCGCTTCTGCCTGGTGGGAGAACCAGGTGAAGAATGTTTCGGAAACGCTCTGGCTCGCGGTTGATGACAGGCTCCTGAGCAGGCAGAGTTGGGTTCTCCGGTTCCTTCTATTCAGGAATCTCCATTTCCTTCTGATCTGGGACATTGAGGACCGCCCCCGATGGGCTTCCTGGACTATTGCTAGTCACCTGGACATTCGAAGGCTCAGAGGAAGGATTATCCGAGCTAATTTGCTCCTATTCCTCCTCAAAGATCACCGTTGCTAAAGCAGAAATAAGAGGCTTATTAAGCCTGCTTTTAAATTGGAAACACGCTGAGTGGAAGGAGCTGTTCAGGGAAATGCCTGAACTATTCGAGGCTGGAGAAGAAGGCGCAATCGAGGCGATGGATGGGCCCGAATTGTCTGAAGGCGGAGAGGGAGGCGAAACACTGGATATAGGAGCGATGGTGTGCGGAGCAAAGCCACCTCTGCTGCAAGATCCTCCCCTGGATCCGGTGTTGCTACCTTGGCACGGAGTGCCTCTCAGACGCGACATTTTCACAATAAGGAGCAGGCCGAAGAACAACAGGTGAGAAGAACGAGAAGGCAAATTGAGCGCAGGCAGATTAAGCCGGGTAGCCCACCTTAGCCTTGACGGACAAGAAGGAGAATTGGCTGTGGAAAGCCAAAGGGGCAATTGAACAGGGGCATAACCAGGCTTGCGATAAGCTCTCGCCCCACTGAAACCCGAGTCCTGGAAGGACTTAATTGGGACCGAATGCTGAGCTCTGAGATGCTCGCTGGTGCGCTCTCTGGTGAGCCAAATGAGGCACGCTGTTGTGCAAATTAAACCCTGTTCCATATTCTTAACACTGTGTGCACTAAACTCAAGATCGGACCAACATTCCCCCTGCGCATTTACTCCTCTGCGCAGTGCCATTACTATTATCCTCTGTCCACAATTACTACGAGCAATGAATGCCCTAACCTCATATGCCATGAGCCGCCTGGAGCGATTGGAACCCTGGCCAGCTGCCATCATGGCATGTACTATCATATAGACGTGTCATTAACACCCGCATCCGGGTGAAATTAACACAACATTATTGACATGCAAAATAAAAATTTACTTGTGTGCGTGTGTTTGTGTGTAATGTAATATAATATAGTGACTTTAGAGTTCAAATCAAAATAATCTAAAAAACATTTATCAAAATTGTTGATAAATTAACTACTCTAATCAATTTGGACTAAATCCACTTCAAGGACTCCCCTTTGCTCCAAAAATATTAGACTCATTAATCATCTAAAAAGATAAAAAAAATTGGTATTTTCAGACCAAAGTGGAGCCTTGATGAATGTGAAGGGGATTTAGTTTGAAAATATCAAAGTTGTTGATCTTGTTCAACAATATCAATGACTCTCATCTTTTTGGACAAAAGTGGAGTCCCATAACATGTGAAGTGGTTTTGGTCTAAAAATATCACCACTGATAATTTTGTATGAAAAATAATTTCTTTATAAGGAATCCCTACATCATCTATGTTGTACCGAGATAAACCCTAGCCATGGATTTGACCTTTCTTATGGCTTCAGGCTCTGGGAGCCTACTCCTCCACCACCTTCACCTATCCCTAACATTGCTACTTTCAATGCATTGGTTTTGGGTAGATTTCAAGCTCCATGGGCTAAGCCCACTTTATTTGTCAAGAAACTTGAAGAAATTCACAAGATAGTGGTTCACACTGCTCAATCTCAGTCAATTTCTTTTAGACTAGCATATTAAGATTTGATTGGTCAATTTACAGGTATTTGGCCCTCCCCCAGATTGTTGATTGTGTGGATTGATAAAAATTGGAGGCCTCTCATTGAAGGCCAATTTTCTGTTTCATTTTGTGGTCATGGATTTTTCACCTTCCTGTTTGAAAATAAGGCAGAATGTAGCATGATATTTGTAGTGGTCCATACTTCACGGGAGCTCAAGTCTTATACTTGGATCATTGGAATCCTCACTTTAATTTGGAGAACGATGTTCCTTATACCATTCCATTTGGGTTGAGTTCCCATATCTACCTTTCCACTGTTGGAATGATGAAACCTCTAGATCTATTTGGAATGCAATGGGTAAATATATAGATCATGTTGAACCACATGAAGGAATGCTTTCTTATTCTTGGATTTGTGTTGAAGTGGATCTAGATAAGGGTTTGTCATTTATCATTCCCATCTAATGTTAGATAAATAGTATTTTATTCAAGAGGTGGATTATGATTAGTTTCCTTTCATATACAAATTGTGCCATGAATATGGGAATTTTGCGAGGAATTGTAAGAAATATGTGAAACTAAATCGGGAAAAATAGGGAGATAAGTGGCAACAGCGGAAGTGGAGAAGAGAACCAGGTCATCAAAGTCCAATGTTAAAGGCCTGGAGAATAATAGTGAAGGAGTGAAGACCCCCACATTCCCCAAAAAATTCACTTCCCCTGAAGGATTTCAAGCTTTTCCTTGAAGCAAAAGAAAGAATCCATCCAAACCTAGTAACAAGTTTGAAATTATGGAGCATCTAGAGGAAGAATGGTAAAATTCAAAATGGAACCATCTAAAAGAACCTAATAGAAAGCACCCAAAAAAATATTAGAAAAGATAAAGAGTAGATGATTCCTTTAGATGATATTCCTACTTTGGATTGGAATGAGGAATAAATGGAATCAGAAGAGGAGGAGCTTTTTCTCTCACCCAAAACTCAATGAAAAAACCAATGCCATTTTTCTACAAGCTCAGCAACTAAAATATATGAGGAAGAATGTGAAAAAGAGTAGGGTACACATCGTGTTTCTAAAAATATTGGAAGGATTAAAGAAAACAAAGCTCTAATGAAGGAACACATTGACAAACACACAAAATTAGGACTCCAAAAAAGGATTGTTGTTGCCTTCACCGGAGTGACAAGAATAACTCAAAATGAATTAGTCCTCCCCCTATTCATAAGGGATCAAAATATCATAGTAAATTATGAATATAATCTCTTAAAATTGTAGGGTATTAAGCTCAGAAAAAAGGATTTCAAAAGTAAAAAGTTTGATCAAACAAAAAAATCCATTAATCCTATTACTCGAAGAGACAAAATGAGGGATCAAGAGATTCTTCAAAAATGTAGATCATTTTGGCAAGGAAGTTGTGCTTAGGTTGTGGGTTCACATGGAGCTTCTAGGGGCCTCCATACCCTCTGTATGGATCCAATTTTTCAACTTCTATTGGTTTGATCATTCTCCTCATCAATTAGCGAATTTCCTTCTTCACATCCTTGGTAAAAAGGTCTTCTTTATTGTCATTATCTATATGACTATGTTGTATCATGAAAAGTTTCCTATTGGTCCTCTCTTTTCAATCTAAATGAGTTGGAATTCAATCATCGTGTTATCCTTGGGGGAAGATTTCATTCGTACTCTCCACCCCTAGGAGAAAAAAGTAGGATTCCCAATGTGAGATCCCATATATGGAGAACTTCATTTCTACGCTTGAATTGGTTGATATCAAACCAACCTTCTAGAAACATACCTAGAGAAACAAAAGAGTTGGCCTTGGTGACATTATTGGAAAACTTAACAAATTTTTAGTTGATAACACCTTTCTTGACAAGAAAATTTCGTTTTCCTCTCACAGTCTTTCTTGGGGAGGTTCATATCATCTTTCCATTTATTTTTCCATGTATTTGTACATGGATTAAGGTCCCCTACCTATTTGGTTTAACCCACTTTCGCTTTTGTAGCAAGGAATTATGATCCAATCTCCTTTACCTAGAGAAAATGTGCCAAAGAACATCCGTCAATTGGGACAAGGAAGCAAATCTTCATTAAACAAATTTGGAAATTATTTAGGGAAAATTTGAACATGTCAATATCTCTCTGGAAATTTTGAAAGAATAAAGGAAGGAATTTGATATGTACCATAAAGCTTTGAATAAGGAAGAGGAGATGTGGAAATTAAAATCAAGGAGCCTATAGCTTCGAGCATGGGATAGGAACACAATTTTTTTTCACAATTAGGCCAAGATGAGACAATGGAGGAACAATATAAAATCTACCTTAGCCAATGGAGAGACTCTTTCAAACTATTCCAAAATTAAGGAAGGCATAGATAAACACTTCAACTCTCTATACAAATATTTTGTTAAAAGGGATTTGGAAATTGTTCAATATATGTTGGAGCATATTCCTCACAAGGTATATCTATAGGACTATGATTCTTAAACCTATTCCAAAAGAATAAATATGGAATGTTTTGGCCTCATTCAACCCGGATAAAACTATGAGACCAAAATGATAGATTATAGGTCTTTGTAGAAAAATAGATTATGCATTTAAACATGGCTATGTTGTGGGAGGAATCAACTATTGCTTCTTAGCTTTGGTTCCTAAGGAACTTAATCCTTCCACCTTTCTATGTTTTTTTTCCTATTTCTATCTACAATGTCTCTTATAAGTTTATCTCAAAATTTATAACTATACAAATTAATCCTCTTATCCTTGAGCTAATATCTTAAAACCAAGGGGGCTTTGTCAGTGACAGACAAATTGTGGAAAATATTATTTTGGTCCAAGAAGAAATTAATTCTAGCAAAGCCTGTGGAGAAAAAGGGATTGTTATTAAATTGGACATGGTCAATGCTTTTGATCAATTTGATCAACATTTTCCTTTTGAGGTTCTCTAGAAGTTGGCTTTGTTGATCAAGTGCTAAAATGGATTTCTACATATATATCAAGGCCTTATATCTCCCCATTGGTTAATGGGAGACCTGATGACTTATTCAGAGCTTCAAGAGGATTAATACAACATTTCCCCCTTTCTCATATTTTATAGATATTCTCATAGTCTATTCTTTGAGTAGGGGACTAGATTATGAAAGAAAAAATGAAATTATTCCCAAAATAAGATATGTGACAAACACTAAAAATATCAATCATTTGCAATTTGTGGACGACACTTTGTTATTAGGAGGAGCCTCAATTACAATATCTAATTGATTCAAGAACGTTTTAGACAAATTTGTTTCAAATTCTTGTCATTAGCTCAGAGAAGAGTCAAACCTATAATTGGAATGTTGCTAAAAGAATACAAGGTCAAATTTACAGATTATGGGGGTTCAAAGTTGTTGATACATGGAAAGAATTAAAATATTTGGGTATTCATTTGATTATTAATTTATTCCCTTGTGCATAAATTCCTTTACTCACCCAACTTGGTTTCCCATTTTATCTAAATTGGCTAAAAATTTTGAAATGGGGATCCCTAAGGCTAAACCCAATGATAGGGTAATATCAATCAAATCCATATTTGCATCCCTCTAAGCCTAGTTCAATTTTCTTCCTTGCTAGCTCCTTTAGGAATTATATTAAATATCTCCCAAGATATCAAAAAAAAATTGTGTCAAGGGAATAAATCTAATTCTAAAAAAAATCATCTTATTAAATGGGAAGTTGTTTCCACCCCAAAGTGTCATAGTGGATTAGGAATAAGGGACCCCTCCCTTATGAATATAAAAATCAAAGAAAAGTTCGTCTGATGGCTAATTTCCTCAAAAGAATAATGGTGGAAATCAGTTTTATGTCATGAATAATTCACACAAAACTAGATGAATTGTCTTGATTCACCTTTATCAGTTACAAGAGGATCATCAATTTGGAAACACATATCAATTTCCACCTATCTAATCAAATATCACCTAACTTGGATACTAGGAAATGGGAGGATTATTAATATTTGGAGTTGCAGTATCATGGGGCATCCTCTGCTTGGGGAATTGTATCCCTCTTCCCCCTCCATGAATGGTTCACTCAACAGAAGCATTTTTCCATGGATAATATTTCTTATTGGGATAATTATGGTAGGTGGTTGGGATGGGAATTTCAAGGAACTCATGAATGTCTAATGGAATCTATGCACATTTTTAAGAGTTTGATCTTGGGTTGTGCTCCCAATCATCAAGGCGAAGAAGATTCTTGGGGCTAGAAATTGTCAGAATATTCAGCCAAAGAAGGTTATCACGTTGTATTTTTCCCTCAAGGTGAACCTCCACAAGTTTTGGTTAGCACTGGCTTCCCAATGGTGTTCCCAAAATCATTTTTTTTGCTTTCTTGTCCATCAAAAAAATATCATTGCTAAAAATTTTAAAAGTGGGGCATTTATGGCCCCTCCAATTTCCTGCATGTTTCTCTTCCAAGGAAAATATTCTACATTTATTTATTTATTGTAAGTTAAAAAAATAAGTATGGAATATATTTCCCTTCAATCTTTAGTAGTGATATTAGATTGGCTAACCTTTGTGCAAAACAAATTGAGTCTTTACATAAAAATTATGTAGGATCCTTCCAAGGAAAATCCTCCTTTAAACTTGTGTGGGTAGCCCTTCTTAAATTCATTTGTTGTAAATATGTATTGCTTGGAATAGTCTCATTTTCAAGCATTAAAATTCTCAAGCTCATGAAGTAGCCATGAGGTTTCTCTCTTTGATGGCAGAACATTCGCAAACAAGAGTTGAATCCTCCCTTCTTTTTCAAGGGATGGATGCCTGTGAATCAACTTAAATGTCCCATTTCCTTCAGCCCTCCACTCACTCCTCTTCCTCAACAAACGTATCTATTTCAAGGAAACTCCACTTCTCCTAGACAGAGTTCAAATAGTGGATACATTCCAAGTCTTGCCACATTTTTATTTTTTGATGGAGCATCTAAAAATAACCTAGTATTGGCAGGAGCAAAGGGGTTATTCTTTGCCTCAATGAATCAATTGAATTAGCCTTTTCTTTGGGCCTAGGATAAAAATCCAACAACCAAGTTTATCAATCATTATATATTTTAGAATCATTATCCAAAGCTTGGTCATAGATACCCTTCCAAAATGCATGCACTTGAAAGCTATTTTTAAGAATATTTGAGGGCTATTAAGGAAATTTAAGTCATATAAATACATAATGCTCTAAGACAACATAATTATGTTTTTTATTTCCTAACTAATATAGGCTCTTCATTATCCTTAGGCATGATTAAGATTAATGACCATGAGTCATTTTGTTCCATCATGTAATCTTATGTTAAAAAAGATTGATTTTATGCTTTGTAATATTTTTTAGAATTGTGTGGTACCGTGGTACAAAAGGATACATGTAAGAGAAGTTATAAGTAGGTATGATACTTATAACTTTGTGGGGCATCATCATATGCCATCATATTCCCACAGGTGTTGATGGTACAGGATTCTCCATCTTGTAGTGTGTCACTAGTACACTCAATGTGTTATGATAGTTGAATTCATGGCTAGTCTCATTTCTCGTGTGAACTATGAGATCAATAGGTCCTTTGGGATGGATCTTATACGCTATAGTAATTTCAACCTTAGCTCACTTCCAGGTACATTTTTTGTGGTTTCTATTTGATTTGGTAGCATCATCTTAGTGATATTTTGTGGTAGTATTTGAATATTGGTATCACGCAAAGGTTTCGATTCACTAATGAGGGAGACATTCAAGTCATTTATGTGGTCTTTAAATCTTGGAGGGTAAGATAATGTTTTACAGGGTTTTCCTTCCATATTAGAATTTGGAAATATCAATGTCTTAGTAATGTCATCATTTCATACTAGCCTCTTGGAAATCCTTTTGTCTTCTTCTTATGTTCCATTTGGTATTCTGTATCTTGTTGGATGTATTGTGTTGTGGGAAACTTTGGTAGTTTTTAATGGTTCCTTTTATCCTTGCATTAAGAATTCATCCCCTCTATCCTAGTGAAGGTGTATGGGAAATTTGGGCATATGGAGGTTTATCTATCTCGGTGTTTGCAGGCTTTGTTTTGTTCTAAAAGTGTGTTAATTCTTTGTGGGAAGTGTTGTTGGTTTTCACTTGATATCATACTTATATATGTCTAGTTCAAACGTTTTGAGATGTTGTGGATGATAAAATTTTGGTTACAATTGGAAGCAAACAGGGTATTATGTGTTATTTTGTACTCGTTCCTCTAGTGGTAATTTGTAACAATTTTTGGGGAAGTGAAAACTCAACAAAATTTGTATTGGGTCTCCCTTTTTTTATTTAATGGAAAATTATGGTGGGTGTGGTTCAAATTTATACATTTGGATACCTTTAGGACTCTCTATGTTAACTAAAATTTGTTTATTCAGTATTAGTTGGTGATTATTGAATGGAAAGTGAAAGTCAACCCTAACATGCTTTGTAATCATAAAGACTCAATTTTACAAGTGGATCCTGCTATATGTATCTCATCTTCTTATTGTATATAAATCTTATTCATCTGTTCGTTTTGGTTAGTTGGTGTAAGTTGTCAAACTTATTTATGTTGTGTCAGTCCATTGAGGAACTCTGACAAATTACGGAGAGGATTCTCAACTTCAAGAAGAAATACTTGCCATGCAACTCGAATGTAACCAATTGGTCTCCAACATGACCTCTATTATGGAGATGTTGGTAGATAATCAATCCATGATGAAAAAAATAGAGGATGAATTACCAAGCCTTCACCAACAGTTTGAGGAGTTGAAATTCTCACTCTGCAAGCCCCTTTTGGAACCTTTCACCTCTAGCAAAACCATCAGTATTTTAGAACAAGGTATGTCTGATATAAATGTTCTAGACTCCCCTCAATATGGGGGCTAAGGGTCAAGAGAAGAAATTCCACCTTCTGTTAGTTACTATGTGTTGTAAATGTTATCAAATTTTACGAGTCTTTTGGTGAATATACACATATAGGGACAAAAGTATAGCTATAAAGGAATTCATGATTTTTTATACATTGGTAATTACAAGGACTGTCATGTGTTTTATCCTACTAGTTGGAATCGCCCCTCTTTTGATGTAATTGTTGCACCCACAATGCATATTTTTATCAATGCAAGTTCTTGTTTTGGTTTTTTTTTTAGTCAATATCTTTAATTAATTTGGATCCAAAAATATCAAAAAATTCATCTTTTTCAATAAGATCAATGGGCTTGATTTTTTGGACTAGAGTCTCACGAAATGTGAAGGGGCTTTGGTCCAAATTAACCAACACCATTGATTTTTTAATGAATGAATTTAATCAAAATGGTCCATATGTATTAGTTCAGACTAAAAATTGATATGTGTGTGTGTGGGCAAGGGAACTTGTGAAATTTAACCCCTACTTGTCACCAAATTGTGTACACCCCTAAGGCTTAATTAAAATTATTTTTTAATCGTTTTTTAAATTATTAAATATTATTATAAAAATAATAATAATTTTAAAATTGAAATAATTTTGAATTTGTTTTTTATTAATTTTAAAAATATTGTATAACTTTAAGAGTATTTCTTTGTGAAATATGGTCTTTGTATAAGAAAAATAAATAATATATTTTACAATTATTAAAGTTATCCTCTTATATATTACAGGTTGTGAAGGAATTAGTTACTATAACTCAAATGAATTTGAATTGGGATGGAATGTTGAGGAAAGTTTTATGGATTGGGATGAAAATGTGTCTATTATGAATTTCAATGCATTGAATGTGATTGTGGCTTATGGGATAGGTCTTCTAGGATTTCTAGTCTCTTTGAAGTTAGATTCATACTTTCTTTACACCATACAATAAAAAAACTTGAATATACTCAAGTTTTCCGCAATGGTAGAAAATTATTTAAAGGCGGTTGTGGAGGAGCAACTTGATAAGTGAAATGTTGTGTTCTCATAATACAATAGCCATAATCATGAGTGATCCCTTCATTATATCATGATATGATCAGTAACACCTTCACTCAAGTCCACCTCCACACGCATTTTTTGAGAGGTGATGATACTTTTTTTGACATCGTTAGAGTCAAATTTAAGAAATTTGTTAGGAACATTGCCTACTTCATTTGGAAAGGAAGTGTTCCACAAGTGGATTTGGATATTTTTTCTTTCACACTTGGAGTAAGGCTATTGAAATAAATATGCTTGTTGGGTTGAATTTCATGAACCACTATGCAAGGAAAAGATAAATGCTACTCAAACACCATAGTCGTGCTTTAATATTTGAACTCCTTTGCTACACACCCTAAAAAATGATAATGCAACCTTTAGAGATAAATTTTACCTTTATTGATTTGTATTATTTAGTAGTAAGCCATTGACCAAGAGTTGAAAATATTCATTGAATCTCCATATGAGAGTTTTATTAGAGTAGTGTTGATCATCAATGATGCTTTTGAGGGACTATAAAATCTAAGGATATATATTAGAGCTCTCCATCACTAATGTAATTTATTTTAAGCCAATATAAATTGTTTAGATAATTGATATCCTTTGTTAAACTCTATAAATAATATAATGAAGAAATCTCTAGAGAGAAAGTTTACCTTCAATTATTTTTATTAATTAGTAGTAAGCCCTTGAAGAAGAGTTGAAAATATCCATTAAATATGCATATGACAGTTTTATCAGAGTGGTGATTGATTCTAGTGTTGATCACCAATAATGTTTCAAACATATTATAAACTAAAGGATATCTATTAGATCTCTCCATGACTAATGCAATTGATTATAATCTCTATTTAATTAGCATTATCAACTCCATCTAATCCACTATCATCTTGGGGAATTTTTTGAGATGTCCACAATAAAGGTCCCTAATGGTTTTTGGGATTAAACAGAAGAGTCTATAAAATTACGTTTTCAGTAAGCCTCAAGGAGAACTTGATGATGGATTTTGGTCCACACATGTAGGTGGTATTATGTTTATTCCGATGCTCAACCACTCCCTATAAATACCAATTTAACTAACTAAATTGTTCATAAAATCCTAATATATAATTGGAATCTTAATCAATAATAAAAAACAATCCCCACTTATAGTTTGAAACGCTTTAAAATAATTACTTTAATACCTAAATATCATTGCTATATTTTTATCATAGTTATACAAATTGTTATGTTTTCATGCCATAAGGAATTCCCTTTATCAAATATATTTCCAATCTATGTCCCGATGTGACCTCCACATCTTTCAATCTTCATTAATAGTGTTATACATCCATTTAACCATCCTTCATTGTCCATTCCTTTGAAATAGTCTTAAAAGCACAGGAATAGGACTCAGCTCAAGCATGGGTGTCCAATCTATCATTTGGCTTCATTGGGTTTGAGATATTTCCTTTGTAGGTTAATCCCAACTTGGTAATCCACACATCCATCATCCATCCCTAGGCACTAGTCCTGATACTTTAGGCATGGGACTTGGCTCAAGCATGGGGGTTATTCACTCTATCATGGGACTTCATCATGTATAAGATATGACCTTTGATAATTTGAGTCTAACTAGGTAATTTACACTCACGACATCACCAAACATAATAGCACAACTTTCCTCTTGCGTAATAAATGAAACTTACAAGAAACGTAATGTGTCCCAATCGAAAGCAATTTTTCTACAATTTTTGTTGTTCATCAAAAGGCTTTAGAGCATCCACCCTGTCCAACATCTTCTTTCATGCCAATATGGTCCCCATTATTCCTAATTTCCAAAATATTTCTTTGTTTGATTGAGAATTGTTTTGAAACATGAAAGTGAGAACTAAGTGTGTGAAGTTTTCCTAGGATTTTGAGGTAAAAACTACAATTCAAATTAATAATGAGATGCCTGTATTAGTTTTCAATTAAACAATATCATTATTAACAAAAGATTAAGTGATAGGCCTTTGGCTTGAACTAATATTTTTATTTTAAATATAAATTAGACCATTTGAATTCAGGCTAAGATTTTCCTTTGAAGTCTTGAATTACGCACTATAAATTACCACTAAAGAGGTTAAAATATCCACTCTACGTGATCTCTACATTTTCTTCTTTTTTATTTCACTACTAAGTTGAATCTAAATTATAAACAAAGAGAAGTGTTAAAAAAACATACAATAAATAATAAAGATATATTTTCTACAACAATTTGCATACATCCTTCACTTGAATGAGAGAATCCTTCAAGATGGTTGGAACCCCATTTGAATATTTATAATAGTCAAACATTTTCAAAAATAATAAACCATAGTCAAATATAGTCAACCATAGTAAACCATGCTTAAACATGATTTGACATAATATCGCACTCAAAAAATATTTGCATGCACTATATCTTTTAAACCTTGTTTATCACACCATTCCCCAAATCATGATGACATGTTATGTGTTGCATCCTTCTCCAAACCTTGGTGATACACCTTCTTTCACACCATTATCCAAATCCTAACAATACATCCCTCTATCACAGGTAAAATACAGATGGGTGTAAAACATCATGTCGAAGGAAAGTTGGTTATCGCATGAAAATAAGTTTCAAGAAATTATTTTCATGGGAAAACATCTTTGAGTGAAATATATCACATGAGATAAAAGTTCTGGATGATGAAAAATAGGTATTTTTTGGAAACATTTTAAAGAAAAAATCCTATTGGTTCCTTTATTATTAGAAAGACAAATTTGTTAGGATGTGACACCTCATGAAAAAAACCGGATGAGGTTTGATATGTGGTATTTCACCAAGGATATTTTTAGTTATGTTGTGTTATGGAAAAATATATATGCAAACCGTCACATGATGTTACAAATCTCTAACACTTGATATGTTGCATTAAAACACAAAAAAATGTGTGCGCATTATATTGCATGGAAGTGAAATTTAATGCAATAGGTAAAAGCAACAATTGTGATAATACTCTTTTGGGATTTGCATTTTTCTGTAAGAAGCCTTCTTTGAGTGCAATATTTTGCACAAGATAAAAGTTTTCGTCTATGCAAAACATGATTTTCTTGAACAAACAATCAGGAGAAAAAAATTTGGCTTCCTTTGTCATTACAAAGACAAATTTCCCATGATGCGTTATGTTGCATGGGAGACCGAAAATTTTGTCAGGATGTTTCATGTCATGACAAAAGAAATAAGGTGTTATAAATCATAACGTGACAAAGATATTTTCAATGTGATATATTGCATTTTGAAATATATCTCTCATGTGAAATGTCATGCTGCAACACAATTTTTTAGCCCGCAATATGTGGCATCACAATAAAAAAATATTCTCCATGCTATGTATCACATGAAAATGAAAATAATTATGATACGCAAAAGTAAAAATAAAAACTATATCATGCAAGAAATTAAAATCAATGCCATATATGGAAAAGGGGAATATTGATCTATCAGGTATCAACAAAACATATCCTTCCTATGATACATCACATCACAATAAATCTTATGTATGTATTACACATTGTGTCATACCAAACATTCTCTTCATCGGTTACTTTCCACACCCAAATCTTAAGAGGTGTGTTACACATCAAACTATAGATTTCCTTAGTTGTGATACACATATACAAATATGTGCATAACCCATTAATGGAATACTTGTTGCACCTTTGAAACAATTGCCAGTTGTTGTTAGATTGGAATGTGTTTTATCAAATTAAATCACAAGTATTGAGATATTTTTGAGATTTTATAGTTTATGTTCTACTACAACCATTATGAGTTCTAGCTCTAAGGAATGTTAAACGGTGTGTTATAGATTGATTTATCATGGATCAAGTTGCCACACATCTACTCAAAAATAATTAATTAATATAAATTCTTCCTATATTAATATTAATTATGAATTTAGCAAATGCTAAAGGGGATCAAAACCCTTGATATGAAAACCCTTTTTCAATTATAAAATAGTTAAGAAATGGTTTATACTTCAAAAGAATTAAACCCTTACCCTTTTACCACTTAATAGAGCCAAAATTGAAATAAATTTAATTAAATGCTATTACTACATTTTCTTTTGTTATATATATTATCAAATTTGTTTGTGGTCAAACTCATCAAAATTGAAAGCAGTTCTCAAGAAACAGTTCTTCAAAAGAATTAAACCCTCTTACCACTTAATAAAGACAAAATTGAAATAAATTTTATTAAGCCCTCTTACTACATTTTCTTTTGTTATATATACTATCAAATTTGTTTGTGGTCAAACTCATCAAAGTTGAAAGCAGTTCTCAAGAACTCCAAATTTTTATTGTTTGGAAAAAGTAATAAGCCTTCATAATATGATGAGGCCATGTTTACTAGTATTTTTCCTTTTGGTTTATGTATTTTGAAAAATAATTATTGTGGAGCCAAAATATAACAAAACTTCATTAGGAGAATGCATGGTTTCTCGATATTGGACCCCTAGATAGCTTATTTATTCGAGGTGTTTTCCCTTTATAAATTCTTTTGAAATTAAATGTAGATATAAATTGGGAATAATAGCAACAACAACAAAAAATCTATGTTTCATAACTTGCAACCCTTATCTATTGAAGGGTTGGTCTTTTCAGTTAAATTAGCAATCCTCATCTAATGAAGAGCTAGTCCATAAGATTAACACTTCAAAAGTAGGGGAAAGTTTTCATTGTAAATTATCTTCTTTCATAATGTTGGGATTGTCCTCAAGTCCAAAAGAAAAATTCCATGTTCTTGACAACCTCGGCTAGACCTAATAAATTCCACAAAAATACTCTTAATGCTATAAATCAAGATGATGTAGCATTATATATTCTAAGTTAGAACAAATTGAATAAAACTTACAAAGGAAATCTTTGTTTTTGATATAAAACTTGAATTAATTTGGTGAACTCCACATTCAAGAGAACAAAAGGAAAAACTTGAAATTTTTGAAAAGCGGAGTATCAAGACTTGATGAAGTCATGGAACATATTCTTTATGGTGTAAATAAGAACCTGTAATATTTTCCTTCTTTCATTTTCATTTAAAAATAAATGGTCCAAATAAAGAAGTCTGAAAATTCTTCCTCTATAAATAAGAAACTAGAAGATTTTCCTTCTTTCATTATTATTTGAAAATGCATAGTCCAAATAAAACAATAGCATTTAAAAAATATTCCTTTGTAAGAGAGAGGAAAAAAATTACTATAATACAAGGCTTTGAGATTATATACCCTAGCAAACTATCCCTTCAATAACACTAAAACACAACAAAATTAGAGTCTTTCTTCAAAATGTTACTAAAAGATTAAACAAAGTATGTATGACCCCCTGCTTGGGGTTTTCAGTTTGTGTAAGGTCCTACTCAATAATAATTATACACACACACACGCACATACTCACAATGATTACTATTATTTCTATTCATTTAGCAGTGTATTTCTTCTCATTTTCAAGTTTAATAGCAATGTAATTCAAACAATTTAACAATCACAATTAACAACAATTTTGACAATATCAATTAAAAAGAAATACATTTCTATGGTGACTCAATTTTTTTCTTCCTATTGGGACAACCCAACTGAATATGCAACCCTTCCAACTAGGAAAGTCTATTTGACTTCCTAGCCCATGGAACCTCCATAGCCCTCCAAGCTCAACTCCAAACTGCAACCGTAGAGTGCCTGAGATCCTAGTGCCAACACCTCTTTGGTTTCCATCACAAAAATAAATCCCTCAATCTCTCCCCCTCCAAAACCTTCCTCCAAGTTCTTTGTGAAAAATAATTCATCCCCTTCTTCCCAAAATCCTACACACTTAGGCCTCCCCACCAAATGAATTCCATCCACCAAGTAAATTCCACCCACTCCCATTATGTCACCAACTCTCCCTTCATGCCTCTCCTCAATCCCTTCCCAGTTTTCTCTTATCCTCGAATTAATTCTAGGGAACCACCATTTCAGAGCCTCGAAGGGATTAATAATAAAATAATAATAACAATACAATATTTATATTTTATTATGTCAGTCAACCTTATGGATTCACAAGAATCCTATCAATTTAAATATTAAATGATCATGTTAAAATATAATTTACAAATTATAAGTCAGGCTTAAGCGTTATGTAATCACTAATCAAGATTAATTATTAAGCAAGCTTAAGGCTAACCATAAGTTTAATAATTAATCAAGCCTAAATTTAATCATAGTTTATTCAATAATCAAGCTTAACCATTAGTTAATAATCTAACGTAATAGGTTATAGAATACTAGCGTATTGATGTGAGGTGTAGGTATGTAGCTAGTATACACATCACTCATATGTATACTAATGATAATTATTAGAATCAACCATAGAAAAAAATCACTTAACTGGTAAGCTAATAACACAATGTAAGATAATAGGATCAAGAAGGGGCATTACATAAACCCCTCCTTTAGAAAACTTCATTCTAAAGTTAGATTCAAGAGGATACAAGCCATTAGGAAGTGGTGTAACAACAAGGCATAACAAAACAAGGAAAAAGATGTAGTAACCAAAATTTAAGTAAAATATCAAACAAGAATACCACTTCCCATCTACAGTTCTCAACTAACCTATAGCCTCTTATCCTTATTAACCTACTTATGCTCCCATCCTATCCATCCTGTGATGCAATATACAATGGAATTGGTTATACCAATCTAAACATTGATAGGACCAAGATGGCAGAAGCGTCAATTGTATCAACCTAACTTCCTTAGCGGGAAACTGGTAATTGTCATCACACATCTAGGGAATCATGTCCATCATTGGCCTCCCATAATTCCAATATTGGAGGTTACATGGTGGGAAATGCCTCCATCCCTCTTCAAATAACTAGGGTTAACACCCTAACATGGACCACACTAGCTCTTTATACAAACTCAAGACCCGAAGAAGCAGGTCTCAAATGTGGTATCAAATCTACTTAGAAAGAGTTAGAAAAACAAAAACAATCAAAAACAAAAACAAATAAACAAATAAAAATTATTGTGACTACTATTGTTTCTACTCATTTCGCAGTGTATTTCTTCTTATTTTCAAATTTAACAACAATGTAATTCAAACAATTTAACAATCACAATTAATAAGAATTTTGACAATAAAAATTAACGAGAAATACCTACCCAATTTAATATGCCATCCTACCAACTAAGAAAGTGTATTTAACTTCCTATCCCATGGAACCTCCATGGGTTCCCTAGCCCTCTAAACCCAACTCCAAACCGTAGTCGTAGTGTGTCTAAGATCCCCATGCCAACATATTTTGGTGTCCAACACCAAAATCAATCCCTCAATCTCTCCCCCTCCAAAACATTCCTCCAAGTTCTCCGTGAAAAATTATCCATCCCCTTCTTCCCAAACTCTTGTGCACTTATGCCTACCACACAAATAAATTACACCCACTAAGTAAATGCCACCCACTCCCATTATGTCACAAACTCTCTCCCCCGTGCCTCTCCTCAAGCCCCTCCCACTTTTCTCCAATCCTCGAATTAATTCAAGGGAAATGCCATCTTAGGGATTCGAAGGGATTAAATTAATAAATAAAAATAACATAAAAATATTAATATTTTATTATGTTAATCAACCTTATGGATTCATATGAATCCTATTAATTTAAATACTAAATAATCATGTTAAAATATAATTTGTTAATTATAATTCAAAATTAAGGGTTTAGTAAACACTAATCAAGCTTAATTATTAAGAGATATTAAATCTAATCATAAGTTTTGATCATTAATTAAGTTTAATATTAATCATATCTTATTCACTAATCAATCTTAACCATTAATTAATCATCTAACATAATAGGCTACATAATACTAATGTATTCATGCGAGGTGTGGGTATGTTGTTAGCATACACATACCTCGTATGTATACTAATGATATGTATTAGATTCAAGTATAGAAAATAATATATTATATGGTAGGTTAATAACAAAATGTAAGATAATAGGATCAATTAGGGGCATGACATACACCTTCCCTTCATAATACTTTGTCTGAAAGTTAGAATCAAGAAGATACAAGTCATTGGGACGTAATGTGACAATAAGGCACAAAAAAATAGGCAAAAAATTGTAGCAACCAAAATTTAAGTATATCAAACAAGTATACCACTTCCCATCTAAATTCCCCAACCAACCTATAGCCTCCTATCCTTCCTAACCTACTTCCACTCCCACCCTATTCATCCTCTGTTGTGATATATTATTCCATTGGCTATATCAATCTAACCAATGATAAAACCAAGATGGTGGAAGCATCGACTATGTCGACCTCACTTCCCTAGTAGGAAACTAGAAATCATCATCATAGATCTAGGGGATTATGTCCATCACCAACCTCCCATGATTCCAAGCTTGGAGGTTACATGGTGGGAAATGTCTACACCCCTCCTCAAAGAACTAAGATCAACCAACCCATAAAATGGAACACACTAGTTCTTTTATACAAAACTCAAGACCCTAGGAAAGGGGTCTTACCACATGGTATCAAATCTACTCAGAAAAGATATATTATTATATATAATAATATTATATTATATATATTTTATATTATATATATAGAGAGAGAGAGAGAGAGAGAGAGAGAACAATGCATTTCTTCTCATTTTCAAATTTAATAGCAACGCAACTCAAACAATTTAATAATGACAATTGACAAGAATTTTGACAATAACAATTAACAAGAAATATAAGTTTTTGGTGGCTTGGTTGCCGTGATCATGTTGGGACCACCCAATTGAATATGCCACACTACCAACTAGGAAAGTCTATATGACTTCCTAACCCAAGGAACCTCCATGGGTTCCCTAGCCATCTAAGATCAGCTCCAAACCGTAATCGTAGTGTGTCTGAAATCCCTATGCTAACATCTCTTCGGTGTCTAACACCTAAATAAATCCTTCAATATTTCCCCTCCATAACCTTCCTCTAAGTTCTTCATGAAAACTAATTTCCCCCTTCTTCTCGAACTCTCATGCACTTATGCCTCCCCCCAAATAATTTCCACCCACTCCTATTATGTCACCAACTCTCCCCCCCCCCATGCCACTCCTTAAGCCCCTCCCATTTTTCTCTTATGCTTGAATTAATTTGAGGGAACCACCATGTTAGGGCCTCGAAGGGATAAATAATAAAAATATTAATATTTTATTATGTCAACCAACCTTATCGATTCACAAGAATCTTATCAATTTAAATATTAAATAATCATGTTAAAATATAATTTATTAATTTTAAGTCAAACTTAAAGTTTAAGAATTAATCAAGCTTAAGGATAACTCGTAGCTTACTCACTAAGAAAGCTAAATTGTTAATTAATCGTCTAGCATAATAGGAAACATAATACTAGCGTTTATGCTCCCCCTTACTCTGAAGGGGTGTTAGTGAGCCAAAGCATTGTTCTGAATTTTTCAATATTTTCTTTTCCAAGGGATATGGTGAAGACGTCTACAAATTTTTTATTTGTGGAACGATGTCTTAGATGAATAATCTTAGCCTCTACATGATATCGAATAAAATTATACTTTGTGTTGATATGTTTGGTTCAATCATGGAATTTGGGATTCTTGGCCAACTTGATTGTAGAAGTATTGTCAATCAAAGGGGGAGTAGAGCTCACTTCTTTCTCCTGCGTGTATTCAAGAATTTTCTTGAGCCATACAATCCCCTTTGTTACTTATGCAACTACCACATATTCTTCCTTTGTTGTGGAATATGTTGGAATTGACTATTTTTATAACCTCTAGGAGACAACTCTTGATCCAAGACTCATAAGATAACTTAAAGTAGACACTCAATTTCTTTTGTCTTCATCAAAGTCTAAATCATAATACCTAACCAAGTTTAAGTTATCCACCTGTAAATATTTGAGTCCAAAGCCTTGAGTTCCTTTCAAGTACTTTAGAACTTTTTTTATTTCATACCAATGTCCTTTGTAAGGATTTTGCATAAAGTTGCAAAGAATTCCAACATCAAATGAAATATATAGTCTAGCAATGTGATGTAGAGAAGACTTCCTACAAACGATATGTACTTGGTTACATCCTCAAATTCATTCCCTTCTTTTGAAGTGAGCTTCAGATATATTCCATTGGAGTGCATAAGGGATTGCATTCAGTGATGTCAAACTTATTAAACATTTCTCCAGTGTACTTTTTGGATAGGTGTTATGAGGACTAAGCGCAAGTGTGGACACAAGAAATCTCCCTAGACTTCAAAGAACCCTAGTAAAAAACAAACAATCAAGCTAATTCCTTCCCTGAATCTATATTTTCATGAATCATAAGCTAACAAGGTAAGAAAAAGAAATGCATACCTCATTATGGCATGCTTGATGAAGATCCCCCTTTGTGCTTCAGTGCAACTCCTCCCATTGATCTCAATCCTCTCCAAGAATGATAAGCTCTCCATCCTAATTTCTCCAGCATAAACTTATTCTCAGCAACCTCCTTCAACTCCCCCACATGTGGCTTGATTAATACGCCAAAAGGAAGTAGTTTGAGATCCTTAGTCCAAGGATGAATCCACTAAAATAGGAATGAGGGATCCTTGAAGAAAAAGGATTAGATCCATCAAAAATTAAGTTAAGCTCGAATAAACATGAGTTTGAGATTTTCTGTCGGGAATGATTCGCCTAACAATGCTTCTAGATCTCACTTTTTATTTTAATTTTTATTGAGTCATGTGCACACTTTTTAGTGGCAGACAAAGTGCACATCTGCATAGGGATCAATGTCAGTAACTACACAAGCGCAGAAACTAGCTAAGAAACTACGCAGGAGACTAAAAGTAGGTTTTTGATCCATGTTTCCCAGAATTTTCACTTTATTAAAGGTAGATAAGTTGTTGACTTGCAAGGGAGTGCTTCATGAAACTTGGATGGATGGAGAGAGATCCAATTTGATGATAATTTTCCTAATGCGAAAAAATGACTTGTAACAAATTGCCCCCTAAAGTGTAAAGTCAAAAAAGTTTGAGCACTAAAGTACTTTATCATATCAAAGATTGGATAGAGATCATGGTTGGATACCTACAATAATCAATCAAGGATTTGCACTATAATAATCATCACTAAGGTAGGCATCCCCATGCTAATACATAAATGTTTCAAAGTACAGTATGGAAATACATCTGAAGATCCATGTCAAAGTAGATATAGGATGGACGCAGCCATCAAACATAAAACTCTTTGTATAATCATGAATAAAGAACTCCTTGCGTCCTGGATGGATGAAACTAGATCCAGGGTCTTGATCTCCATCTCTCTATCCATAGAATGAATCTAACCATGTGAGTAGATGTCTTGAAGTTGAACATGGAAGAAACCACTTGATTATAGGTCAATGATGTGAACCATTAACAAGTGCGAGAGAAACCACCATTAATGACAATGGATCTCAAGGTACTTCCAATACAATCTATGAAGTGTGAATATATTATTTGATGTCGAAAACTCATAGAATCATTTGATCAAAGGCTAATGATGAGAATGTTGGAAATAACATTGAGAGGGGCGGGGGGGTTGAATCAGTATTTGCAAATCAATAACTTTTTCGTTTCCATAATCAGATTTATATATGCTACTTCAGCGAAGGGAACTCGCTTGTGCACGCAAATGTTCTTAAGTCAACCAGTGTATATCTAGTGAACTTATGATTCAATTAATTCATCATATGTTGATCTTTAATTAGTGCATCAGTACTTTATTAAACATTAAACAGTAACCATGTACAGTTAATTGTTAGAAAATTATATATTACAAAGCAATGGAACACATAAAATATTGCAAAAATATAAACACAGAAAACGCATAAAACAAGAGAGACACAGATTTACGTGGTTCACCTAGTTTGGGCTACGTCCACGGAGAAACAACCAGTTCTTCTTGTTATATTATCTAGCAAATTGAAGAGGTACAACCTATAGCAAATCTGCTGTAATAGCCTCTTCGCTCTCAATCTCCTCTCTCTTCTTCACTTAGAATACAAATCTACATAGACGCAATACAATTCCCTTATATATAGTGAGGGGTTGCCTTCTAGGGCAAAAAACCCTAAACTAAACATAACTTCTACCGTCAGATCATCCGCCTAATGAATGGCCCAGATTGACTAGAAAATACTAGACTTTTACAAGGCAATTTTACATCTATTTTTAGCTTCGAGGGACCGCTAGCCCCCGGACC
>APFE030795213.1:0-75008 GCA_000404065.3 Pinus taeda
AACTCTAAACAAAGCACTACAATCTAGGCAATCAAAACAACTTGCCTCTATAAGGTAGGAAACCAATTCATTCATTAAGTTTTCACCTTTTAGTGAATGAATCTTCTAGAATAAGTAACTAAGTGTCAAAATAACATCATGTTTCATTAATTAAATCAAGAGGAGTGAAAAAATCACATCACAAGTCAAAACGGGTCAAACTGGCTGCATTTCCTGAGCTGAAGATGAAAATTTTGCCAAAAAACCCTGTGCCCCGCACGCTTGAGCCCTATGCATCATGTGCCTTTAAACCTATTTTTTGGGCACTTATCAGCATCCAAATCAAGCTCAAAATAGCTGGTTGGAAATCCCTGGATTTCTGCTATCCAGCCCAAGTGGAATTTTGTAATTTGGAGCTCATTTTCCCCCTCCAAATGTCATTCTCTCGGAAGTACTTCCTGTTGGTGCAAAAGGTGGCAGAAAGGTGATTTTCATGGTGTTTTTGAGCCTTTTGGTCACCGATAACTTAATGAAATTCTTTGGGAATAGCTGAGCATGTATAATTCATCATGACAAACCCAAAAATGTAGATTTTTCCTCCAGCAAGTGTCTGTTGACAATAATACTGAGAGGGGGGGTGAATCAGTATTATCTAATTCTTTTAGCAAATCTTTCTTATTTATACTTTGAATTATTTTTTCATACCAATACCATAAATAATGAGCATGAACAAGAAAAGCAGACATTCACATCAAAGAACACCAGATATAAGGTGGAAACCCAATGTGGGTGAAAACCACCTGCTGCAATATGTCTCTATCTTCTTTCAAATTAGAAACTCCTTTTACAATGGTCTTGTACTGGTGCAGTCCTTTACCAGTACGCAGGCTGCAACCTGCAGATAGCTACAACTCTCTCTCGTTTTCCAGTCTCTCCTGGAAGGGAGCTACAACCCCCTACTTCTTTTCTTTCAAGGACCACTTTTCATAAATTTTCAAACTGTATCCGTAAATATCAAATGATCATCAAGTACCAGTAAGTGACCTAGATAGCCAGATCCACAATAACAGAAAACGAAACCCAGAACACCTTCTGCGGCGTCTCCTGCGGCGCCTCCTGTGGCGTCTCCTATGGCGCCTCCTGTGGCGTCTCCTGCGGCGCCTCCTGTGGCATCTCCTGCGGCGCCTCCTGTGGCGTCTCCTACGGCGCCTCCTGTGGCATCTCCTGCGGCGCCTGCTGTGGCATCTCCTGCGGCGCCTCCTGCAGCGTCTCCTGAGGCGCCTCCTGTGGCGTCTCCTGCGGCGCCTCCTACGGCGCCTCCTGCGGCGTCTCCTACGGCGACTCCGCACTTCTATAGCTGCAGCGCTCGAGAGATCACCCTTCACAGATTCGCTTTCCACTTCACTTTCATATAAATCGAGCTTTTGAAACAATAACCCAATATTTCAGATCTTAAGATATTCAACCCCAAAAGCATACACAAGCCAAATGATCTCCTTTGCTTTATATAGGCAAGCTCTTCCTCAAATCATGGACCAATACCACGGGCCAAAACCATAACAAACCAATACCATCAACTCAATACTAGGGATCAACACGTCTGTCGAGATGCCATGGTCCAAAAACCATAGGTTCAAATTCCAAGGACTAACTACCATGGACCAAAGGTAAGTTTTCCCACATGAAATAAACTTTTCTCTGCATAAAATTCCGTGAACTTTTCTCCTGCGTAATTCTTAATTCTCATCATATTGAGAGCCATGCCATGGGTGTTGCCATCAAGTACAACATCTGTAACATATAACCATACCAAAAACATAATGCCAACAAAAATACCATGATTCCCTATTTGGAGCAATGAAACCCTAGAATCCAAAGCTTTAATACCAAATGTTATGAAACCAACTCACAAACAGATAGAAAATATAGATCAATTCCATAGAAATAAGCCTCTTCGAGGGGGAAACCTCCTTTACATTACACACATGAACAATTCTTGGATGATACAAATGACAAGACCTCCTTTCTATATATAGGAGTCTGAGGGGTCATAATATAATCAGAGCTGACATAACAATAATAAAGTAAGGACATAACAATAACAATAGTGAGCTTTTATGTGGCACAATAATAACAATATGGGGACTACATGGGCACAAAAATATAATAAGGGGGTTGTAATAATAAAAATAAGGGGTTACACTACTAATATAGGGACCTAACATAGTCTCCCTCCTTAACTCCTCAAATCATTCAAATATTCCTCCACTCTATCTCACAAATCGGTGTCACTAAAATCCAAGCAAGCCAAGTTCATTGGAAGCCAAGCTAGTGACAGTGAAGGAACAATTATTCTTGAGTTAGGGAGCCAAGTATGCCTACTTTCTAAGGAATTGTTAGTAGCTCTAGTTTTGTATAAATAAGAGAGCCAAGGGACTCATTAGGATTCAATTTTTTGTTATATCCAAGAGGTCATTTGAACTGAAGCGTTTTGTTTGTTATAGTTATGATGTACTTGACATTTTTATGATAATGAGAAATTATGTTTTGATATATCACTGAGTTGCCTCATAGGGCTGAAGCTCTTGGGTTAGGGCCCAATGCTAGCAGCAGAAGTTCCTCTTTTGTAGATGTATCCTTAGTTTAAAATAATAGTTAGTTGTTGAATTTTATTTATGTCTTTTTGTTAGCTTAGCAAGATACTTAAATTATTTCTTAACCGTGTTTCCATTAGTTAAAGAGGTAGATTAGTGTTGCAGTTTAGTGAAGGAAATTATACCATAAAATCTTTTGACAGTGGTGCCTATCTCAGCTCCCTCATGTGATCCTCATTAGAGGACCCCACTCTCATAGCCCCAAAAACAAATTTTGTCTTTTGTTTATTGAATAGATTAAGTTTCACTCTTAGCTAGATAATTATTTATGATTTCTTGGAAGCATCCAAATTTGTTACCTTGTTTTCTTAAGTTTATTGTAGATTAAAAGAAAATCCATTTCATATATCTAGTCCTTAACAGTATAGAGATCAGCTTCCTCAAATTCATCTCATCTTTTCCATGTGAACATGTAGTAATTTATAAATGAAAAGAAAAATAGTTTTTATTGTAGGGATTGTTGATCTACAGGAAGGGAATCTCCAACCAGCTTCACCTAGGTCTTCTCCACCTTTTGTCGAGGCATACCAACCCATTGTCCGAACCTCTATTTTCCAGCCACCATGAGCAACCTACCTTAGGAAAATCTGACCCCCTTAGGGTGTTGGACTTGGCCTTGGGAAATGATCACCTTCCCTATACCTTATACGACTATCACGCACCCATCCAATGCCTCATATCACTATTATCACTCTCCAAAAACCTCTCAGCTAACTTCCTGTAGCTATTCAGGACATCCTGTAACATACCAGAGCATCCTGTAGTAGTTTCCTGTAGCAGCTTGCTTTGACCCCGTTTTGACCTGAAATGATAGGATAGCCTAGTATAGGAGTAGGTTAACCCCTCAACTTGGAATCCATGACTAGAAGTACCACCTAGACAAGCCTTCCCATTCCTTTCCCTCCTACAAGATCGGATAACATTAGCTCTTATATTTATAAAATTAACAATTAAGACTTTTTCTGCAAAGGTGAATGAGATAGTTAATGCATGAGTGTTTGAATTCTGAGATCAGAGAGTAACTTTCTATTTTCAAGTAGTCCTAATAGCTAGATGATTTATGGAATTTCATAGCATTTACCATTTGGCATATTTCATTTCTTTAACAGACAAGCATTTACTTCCCCTACACTAGAACTAACTTTGCATCCATTATCACTAGCCAAACTCCCTTTAGTTCAATAGAGGACTTCTCTGGAACCCTAGTGGTCAAATTCTCTAGTTGAGAAGTGACATGAGTAGAATTATGCATTTGTTTTGTATATAGCACTATCACCTCCAAGTTTGTACAAAACCCTAGGTTGATAAAGTAAAATTGGTAGTCGTAGGAGTTGCAGCATTTTTTCTGCAATACTCAGGCTCATCACTTTTTGGCGTCATTCTTTGGGAGGTGTCTAGGTAGATGTAATTACTTCTTTTGTTTCTAACTTGAATTCAGTAGGTGGATGTTATTCTTCTTTCCTTTCTATTTTAAAAATGGTTTTGAAAAACACATAAAAAGAATAAATTTATTTCATGCCTCGTAGGAGTAGAGATAACTTAGGGAAATTCCTTCCAAATACCCCCACACCATCAAACCGTCAACCTTCCCACTTCTTTAGTGAATCTCAGATTCCATCTCTTGCTGTTGGGGAGTTAGAGGGCCCAATAGGTGAACAACTGGAGATCTTTGAAGAAACTATTGGGGAAGAATAAGAAGAAACCATTCCACACACTTACATCATGGCTAAAAATAGAAATGAGGGTTCTTTTCCCATTAGAGACACTAATGGAGATGCGAGGATGAAAAACGTAAGCCCCTTTACCCTTCCTCATTTCCATGGCTTAACCTCAGAGGGCCCTAATACCTTTTTGTTTTAGTTTGTTGTCATCTGTAGAACTTATGATTATACCTTTGATGATTAGATGTTGAAGTTATTCCTATCCACCTTAAGGATACAACCTTGTGCTAGTTCATGGGTTTACATGGGGAAAGAATCACTACCTAGGATTAAATGCAACAAGGCTTCAATAGAAATTATAGGGACTATTGTAGCTCCAAAGGCACCAAAGAGGAAATCTTTAGAATGACCTTAGGACATGATGAATCCTTAGAAGATTATGAGAAAACATTCCAACTCAGTTACAAAAGGACCAAATGCACCCTTGATCCCGAATCACTCAAGTTAGTCCTTCTTAGAGGAATCAGGGAGGACATTCTAGAAACCCTAAACATGTTTTTAGGAGGGGGAATTTATTAGCTATCTTATGATGATTGTAGAATTCCTACAGAAACTCCGATAGATCTAGAATTCTAGTTAAATTAAACACAAGTAATTTGTTGATATTGAAGAGAGGAGAGAAAGAATTTGCTCCATAAAATCAATGTATTAAATTAATGAACAATATTAATACATGAGCAACCAAAGCTCTAATCCCAAAGGAAGGTGGTTATATAGAAACTGCCAAATCTAGAAAACTAGGAAAAAACTAGTAAAAAAACTAGAAAAGGCTTAGAAAAGCTAAAGGGAGGCCTAAAATAGAAACAATGACTCAAGAAAACCTACGCCAACTATCAGCCTGAGGAAAGCATGAGGAGGGGTGCATTTCCGAAGGAATGCAACTTTAAAACATGCTAAAATAGTCCAAGAGACCAAATCCCTTGATTTAAGGGGCAATCTTCATATGGGGTGCCAATCCTCAAATAACTCAAGTGGATGAGTTGTGGTTAGGTGTGAACATGCACTTATATGTCTAAATGGTTTAGGAATGTGGTTGGACCAATATTTACATAATAATAAGCCTTTAAAGACAAAAAACCAAGGGAAAGTTGGTCCACGAAGCTAGTTTACCAAAAACCATGTGTGAACATGATTTTTAGTGCATGTGGCTAAGTCAAGGATACTTAGGCTAAAAATTAAATGTAGATGTTAGGATTATATTCCAACACCCCCCCTTCATACTAACTCACTTATCTAAACTGAGTCCTAGCCAATATGCCATGTTAGGCACTCAGGTACAATAAATAAAATATCCTCATAAAATGAAGAAAGAGGGAAAACCTCATGGGACCACCGCCCCCCCCCCCCAAAAAAAAAAAAGAGAGAGGAAAAAACGACTAAGTGGCCAGAAGGGCCTATTCAGCTGTCTCCACCAGTCCAAGCATAGCTCTTAGTTCTAAAAACTTCTTTTCAGTGAAAGACTTGGTGAAGATGTCTACAACCTACTGCTCAGTGGGGTAGTACTGCAGTGATATGACTTGGTCACGGATTATCTCACTGGATGTAATGCATGTGAATCTCAATGTGCTTGGTCCTCTGCCTCTAAAATGGATCAATTGATATCTAAATGGACCCCTGATTATGACAAAATATTACAGTTGGAAGAGGATATTGAATACAAAACTCGGAGAGAAGCCCCTGCAACCAAACAGCCTATGTAGTTGCATTCACTGCACCTCTATACTCTACCTCGGTTGTAGATAAAGAAATCATGGATTGCGTCTTGCTATACCAGCAAAAAGGCCCTAAACCAAATCTAAAAAGATAATCAGAGGTGGACTTGTAGTTTGTACCATTGCCAACCCAATCAGAATCTGTGTACCCAGTTAATGAAAGTGGGAAATCTGCAGCATAAAAGATACCAAAACTGGGAGTGCCTTTCACATATCTAGAACAAACTCCTACTGCAAAAGATATTTTAGGTTGGTGTGAGTAAGATACAATAAACTCCCAACCAACTATCGATACAATGTAATGTCCACCAAAGGTGTAGTACCCGCATCCTCAAATATGATCCCCGAAAGAAAGAGAGATGTTGTTGGCTTGCATTCTGTCGTCTGAAAGTGGACAGATATATCTGATGCATATTTAGACTATGCCATCTTGATCACTAAAGTAGACTGAGAAACTTCAAGATCAAGAAAGTAGTGCAACAGTCCCAAATCTATCATGGAAAAATGATTGTGCAATGCTAATTTTTCTGAATCAATAGTTGAGGTAAGGTTCCCTGTCATCAGTAAATCATCTACATAAAGTACTATCAGAAAAAGGGAATCATCATGTTGCAGCAAATAAACATTCGTATCAGATTTGCATCGAATGAATCCAATGGAAAGCAGGAAAGAATCCATGTTTGCATACCGAGCTCTAGGAGCCTGTTTTATGCCATACAAAGATTTATTTAATCTACAAATGAGGGAAGAGTTCTGAATGTATCCCTATTTTTGCTCCATATATATCTCCTCCTTGAGATATCCATGAAGAAATTCACTCTTCACATCCATGTGATGAACTTCCCATCCGCGAGAAGCAATAATGGCTAAAACTAGTCGAATGGAGTCCATTTTTGCAACATGTGCAATGTCTCTGTGTAGTCTATGCTATGTACCTATGAGTATCCTTTTGCAAAAAGTCAAGCTTTGCACTTTTTGATCTCACCATCTATGGTAATCTATGTTCGATAGATCCATCCGCATCGAACAAGCTTTCTTCCTTTCAGAAGTGGAACAAAGTCCCATGTGTTGTTTTCCATGAGAGTAGAGTACTCTTCATCCATGGCAGCCTCCCAAAGCGGGTTTCCAGCAGCCTCAAAGTCTGAATGTGGATTTAAAACAAGTGTCCTATAGAAATTTATGGGAATCAATGGTTCAGTGGTATCCACTGCTTGAGGAGCCCCAAAAAACCTGTGATCTAGTCCTTCTCGCATCTGCAAGATCACCGACTAGTTCACCTGCATCTTGCAGGGTTTTCTCTGCCCAGGTTGGCAGCTTAGTTGGAGCAGCCATGACCTGCTCCTTATCCTTTGAATTAGACCTAAGAGGCTTCTTTAATAGCTTCTCTAAATTTCTTGAATAATGTTCAGACTCCTTGTCATCAATGGCAACAAGCGGTTCCTCGGCAGGGTCTGCTGAAAAATCATGTAGTGATTCTTCTTCAAACTTCACACTTCGAGATACAAGAAAATTTTCACTGTGAGCGTCCAGAAATATATATCCTTTGGCACTATCAAGATATCCAACAAAGGTACATTCAACACTTTTAGGCTCCAAAGCCTTCCTCTTATCTGTCAGAATGTGAGCCCATGCTCGTGAACCAAAAATGCGAATGTGCGACACTTTTGGTTTCTTACTGGTCCAACATTCAAATCGAGTGGCGCCTTTGAGTGCTTTGTGAGGAATGTGATTCTAAATGTATGTTACACAATTAATAGCTTCAACCCATAGCTTAAGAGCTAATGATTTGGACTATATCATACAATTATCCATCTCTTTTAATGACCAATTTTTCCTCTTCGCGACACCATTGTGTTGTTGTGTATATGGCACTGTGTGTTGTAGCCGTATACCTGCATTAATACAAAGTTGTTGCACATCTTTGTTGACATACTCCCCCCATTATTAGTACAAAGTTTCTTAATCTTACACCCAGACTCATTCTCAACAAGTGCTTCAAATTCTCTAAGGCATTCAAATACTTCCGATTTTAATTTCAAAAAAATACCCAAGTAAAGCGAGAGAAATCATCTATGAAGGTGAGTACATATCGAGCCTTACTGATTGAAGGATGTGGGAATGGACCCGTGATGTCACTGTGAATCAGCCCAAGAGGTGAAGAATCTCTCTGTGCCTCCCCTTTGTCAAAAATTTTCTCCAGATGCTTGCCAAGAATGCATCCTTCACATACACTGCTTGTAAATATAATAGCGAGCAATCCTTCTACCATGCCTTCCTTGCTGAGTTGATGTAAGTAATTATAGTTTAGATGGCCAAATATTACATGCCATAGCTTGCTGATATCATTAGATTGTGACAAAAATATTGTTCTAAAATATTTAGGAATAAAGTGGGAGAAGAAATTCAAACGAGAACCATGATCTACAATTCCATGTGCAAGTTGTGAGCCCGTGGAAATGTTGGTAATCATTGTGGGGTCCAGAGTGAACTCCACCTTCCTTCTAGAGCCGAAATGAGTGATATGATATATCAAGAGAAGATTTGTAGATAGCGAGGGAACATGATGCACATTTGTGAAGCATCCCCCTTCAAGGCCTAAAATTCCTTCTCCGCACACCTTTGTGGGTGTGGCATCTCCCAAGTAAATTGGGGATCTGGCGCTTTCTTCGATGGAGGAAAACTCATATTTCGATGCAGCCATATAGTTCGATGCACCTAAATCAAGGATCCAAGCTGATGGAGTGGATGTGACAACCATTAAAGCATGACCATCTCGTGCTCTCCCTCTCCCACCTCCTATTTTGTTATCATCCTTCTTCTTTGGATTCTCAGGCATGGTGAGATTGTGCTACTACAATTGCTTAGCCATCTCATCGATTGTTTTCCTCATGCAATTTTCTTGGGGATGAAAACCTTTGGAATAGTAGCTTAAAAGTTTTCTTTCCTTCTTCTTATTACCCTTAGGCAAAGAAGATCTCTCTGAGATTGTACCAGTCTCTCCCTCTTCGATTCATTAAATTTACCCTTCCCTTTTTGCTTATCTCTTCCACTGCTCTTTGGGTCATCTGTAGCCGCAAGTGATCAGTTCTTTGAACTCTTGATGGCACCCATTTGGACTAACTTAGCTTTCTCTTGAGTCAATGCTGAAATGAATTCATTCAATGGAGGCATTTTCCATTTTTCCTAACTCAATTAGATGCTTGAAAAGACAATACAAATATGGAATATTCAGGGCCTAATTTCGAGAGAATTGAAAGGATGAGTTGATCTTCCTCTTTCTTGACACCACATGCATCAATTTCAACGAGGAGGAATTTAAACTTGGTGAAGTATTCTTTTAGGATTTTGAAATGAGTTGGACTGAGGGATATGAGTTCATTCTCTAGTTGATGCACTCTCATTTCATCCTGCTTGCCGAATAGTCCTTCCATTGTGGTCCAAACGGCATCGGGAGTAGCGGCTCCGCTGACATGAAAGAGGAGTTATTTGGAAATTTATAGGCATATCAGCCCAATTTCTTCATCTGATTTATTGAAATACTTGATCTTCTCCGCTGCAGAAGTTGGTTTAGTCTCTGTTCCCACTGTTATCCTATAAAGTCCTTTGCTTTGGAGGAGCATAGTGATCTCTGTCTTCCATTCGAAGTAATCGAAAGGATTTAGAACGAGTTTTGTGGGCTAAGAGAGATGATCCATTTCTAATTTCTATGCCTCTTGCTGATATATACCTACAAATGAAACCATGTACAATCCACTAGATTCGAACTATCTCTAATACCATGTAGAATTCCTACAGAAACTTCGATAGATCTAGAATTCTAGTTAAATTAAATACAAGTAATTTGTTGATATTCAAGAGAGGAGGGAAAGAATTTTCTCCATGAAATCAATGTATTAAATTAATGAAAAATACTAATACATGAGCAACCAAACCTCTAATCCCAAAGGGAGGTGGTTATATAGAAATTTCCGAATCTAGAAAACTAGGAAAAAACTAGTAAAAAAACTAGAAAAGGCTATGAAAAGCTAAAGGGAGGCCTAAAATAGCAACAATGACTTAAGACAACCTATGCCAACTATCATCCAAGAGGAAAGCATGAGGAGGGGTTCATTTCCCAAGGATGGCAACTTTAAAACATGCTAAAATGGTATGGGGGACCAAATCCCTTGATTTACGGGGGAATCGTCATGTGGGGGGGCAATCCTCAAATAACTCAAGTGGATGAGGTGTGGTTAGGTGTGAACATGAACTTAGATGTATAAATGGTTTAGGAAAGTGGTTGGACCAATATTTCCATAATATTAAGCCTTTAAAGCAAAAAAACAAGGGAAAGTTGGTCCACTGAGTTAGTTTACCAAAAACCAAGTGTGAACATGATTTTTAGTGCATGTGGCTAAGTCAAGGATACTTAGGCTAAAAAATAAATGTGGATGTTAGGATTATATTCCAACAATGATATCAAGACAGATTTCAAAAACCATTCTAGGGCTACCAAAAATAAGAGTAGGGCTACTCAAGCTTTGGCCAGATCCTCTTCCTCCAACACATCTATCAAGAGTGAAATTGGAAACATGTTGGAAGGCTTTAAAAGTGAAATGTTTCAAACCCTTGCTCTACAAATGGACACCATGTATATCAAGAGGAATTAGGAGAAGCATAGAGAGCCTTAGCTATCTTTTGTCCTAGATGAAGTAGAAGGCATCCAAAAAAATAATGCCCATTGAATTTTATAGAGGTATTCTTGGTCTGTGAGGAAAACCATTCCATAGATAAGTGCCCTTCTCTACCTGGGAAGGTTGTATACAAAAGGGCTAAAGTTGGGGCTGAACAAATCTGTTATATCAATCAAAGGAGGCCTCAAGGACCTCGACTATACTAGTAGGACATGGAAAGGACATCCTATTCCTATTACAATCCCAATCAAAATGCATCCCTTCCCAATTGGTGTTCTCCTTCTCACCCTTTGTTATACAAAAAATTGACCTCCTCATCAACTCAGAGGGGAAAGAGATGATACCTGAAACAAAGACCACAATCACAGGCCTTGATTCCACACTAACGCTAGTTGTGCACTAACAACCTGCTTTATAAAGCTTGTTACCAAGCCTAGAGGTGCATTAGTGACCCTACTAAAGCATGTTGCTAGTATGGGAATAACTTTAGTGAAACTTGGTGAAGTTTCAAGGGTCAAAGGAATGAATTGACTCACAAATATCTAGATATTTGTTCCTAAAATTACTCATGAAAAGCAAGGAAACATCCAAACTCAACCTATTTTGAGGATTTCTAATCTGAAAGAAGGAGGCAAATGGGAAAGAGCTGAAAAGCATGGCAAGTTCATTGCTTTTTCCCTAGTTAACTCAAGCAGGAGCTTGGCAACCCTAACTCAATTGCTATATAAGCAAAGTGAGGGCTATTGTGAAAGAGGTCAGAGCATTTGAAAGGATAGCATACTTGACTATTGAGCATTGACTCATATCATAAGAAGTGAGCAAGAGGGAGAGAGAGAGAGAAGCTGGAGGGGTAAAGGAAGGTTGATATAATAGATGGTTGTAATCACTCTTCCAATATTAATATAGAAATGCAGTTGTACTGTCTACTCGTGTTGATACTATCATTCATTTAGTTGTTTGTTCAATGCCTATTAGCATGAGTAGCTTAGGTGTATGCAATTATATGTTCTTTTATATATTCATGTATTAGTTATCAGAGTTGTATGCTGTGATTACGCTTGTCTCTTCTATGTGCAGGACTTGATTTGGAGCTAGCTTTGAGGGAGTTTCGCTTGGCTGCATTGTGATCTCCAAACAAATCTACATGGATACTTGAGGTAATCTACTTCTAATGCTTTGATAGTTAATTATTGTCTATAAACATGCATGTAACTTTGTGCAGTTGCAGATAATCTTATAGTCTGTCGAAGGTCTCAAGAAGGCCTTTGAGGGTATCTACATTCTCCATAAACTGTGCATTTTACCCCATAGCAGAATTGGCGACTCCGTTAGGGACTATACATCTAGTTCTTGGTTTACCCAGACTCTTCTTTGTTTTCTTCTCCCTCTAAGAGCTCCCTATACTTTTGAAATCCCTTTTTGACCCACCAAAGGTCTTGTTGCATCTTGCCTACAAGTATTCACCTTTGAGTTTAATCTTTTAAGCCCTTTATTTGACTGATTTCCTACACTAATGCAGGTTAGTAGGCTACACAGAGCTTTATAAAGCACTGTGCCTATTCACAGGGAGCGTTAGTGGGCCTACTAACTCTCTGTTGCCAATGTTACAGAGCATTAGTCTCCCATTACCTTGATTTTTAGTAGTGTCCGAAAGCCAAAAGGGATAGGAAGCCTTCCCATGGACTAAATGAAGATCTATAACTGCATTTTGCTAGCAAAATAGGTGTCTTGATTTTTTTTTTTTAGGAAATCATTTTTGTTTTTCTTTCTTAAAATCATTTTTACGAAAGAAAGACTCACATTTTTTATTCATCCTTCTATTTAGCTGGTTAAAAGTTGCTCTATTTTGTTTCAAGTAGTTGTTAAGGAACATTGGAAAGAAGTTCTTTGGTTATGCATTTGTTAAATGACTGAAATGCATGGAAATAATATGAATATGTGAAAAACTCTCACTTGTAGAATACAACTTGTTTTCATCGAATTGAAATTTTTTTAAAGTATTGTTTTTTGCATGATTTATTGAGTCAGAGTCTCATCACATTTCATACGTCAACTCCCCTGCTGAAGACAATAATCAAGTACACAAAATTTACCTAAAATCAATTAGTAACTCTTTATTGAGCAAACAAACATTAGCTAGGCTAGGATCTTGGGATAAGCAGAGTGAGTAAAACTGCCCAAGATCGAACACCAAACTAGTGTCATTAAAAGAGATAAAAATTCCTTCTCCACTCACACTGTTGGGACCACTCTAGTAAAAGTGGAGCTAAATACGGGACAACATCGGACTGTAAGTGAAGGTAGTCCGCCTTCTCTTACAAATCCTTTGGGTATTTTGTGTATTGGGGATCTCTTCAGGGATTTCAGAGCTGAGTTAGGGACTCAGGTATCCTTCCCACACAACATGCCGTCTACGACTATTTCCCCCCCAGTGGTGTCTGTGATCTGAGGTATCTTTAGTGGCCAAACTTATAGGGACTTACATAAGGTGACTGGGACAAGCTGTCCTGGTACCTAACACAGACAGACCTACTCTATCTTTAGTTTTTGGGAGGGTGCTCATCTTCACGAGAGTGCTTGGCCCCTCAATCTAAGGCTTGAGTGAAGCTCTAGAGTAATTGTAACTGTACATCTAACCAGACTTCTCTATTATTCATTGAGATACTAGATTTCATCTCTAGTGATCGGTGCTTAACAGACAAGGTCATTTCCCTCTGTTTATTGATTGATCAATTTAGTGTATTTTTTATATTTTTTAGGTACTTGAGTGTTATCATTTGAGACTTTAATGAGTATCACATTAAAATTTATTGATAAAAATTAATGGTCACCGTGGCTACATCCAGCCGTTATCGTCACTCTAGACGATTGCTAGGACTTCCTCCACTGATTGTGGAGGATCTGCTGATTTCCATTGAACCGAATTCCCCATCTTCGAAGGATTAGTCTCCTAGATCTCACATGGGATCTGTTTGGACAACTGATGATTCAAGTTTGTGGGAGGATTTCTTTACGGAAGGATTCCTTCCTCCCTATAACCCTCTGCTCACGAATGCATTGGAACCTGTCTTGGCTCCCATGGTACCTATACTTCCTACTTCGGTAATTGGAACATTTCCATCTATCCCGTTGATGACTAATGTGTCATGGAACTTTGTGGATGCTCTTGTTCCTCCACCACTTCCCCAGTCGACAGTCGTCACAACATTGTCAATGGAAAATCCCGCTACCCCCTTTTTCACAGGTACAACCACTCACATGACATCCTCTACAAGTGGAACTCAACCAATGTCGGGTTCCACCCCTTTAGTGTCAAACTGCATACCTTCGAAAAGTGCCACATACAACGCTCCCTATAACACTCAATGTGGCACTATGGGTGTGGTTCCCATTTACCAACAATATGGTTGGCCACCATTGTACAATTCAAACCCCCAGATCCATATACCTGGGGGGTTCCCAAAATGCACATGCCAGTAGGTAACGTAACAATTCCCCCTCCATTCTCAGGCATGCATGGTCAGTTGCTTATTGACATGAGCATTCATTATGTCAATCAAGGACAAATGGTTAGTTCCGCGTTAGGCCAGAATCCTCAAGGAGGTCCCAACCAATCCATGGGGGCACCCTACTCACAAATTCAAATGAGTCAAGGGGGCACCCTATTCACAAATTCAAATGAGTCAAGGGGGCACCGCTTATCCTGGGGGCAATTCTATACCCCAGTATCAAAATCCTCATGGAAATCCAATCTACAACACCATACCTCAAGGCAACTACTACACCACACAACCCATGTATAATATTGGGATCCAAACAATGGGAGGAGCACAAGGCTCCTCAAGTCATATGTCATTGCCATGGTCAGAGTTGGGGGCACTGAACTCTTTTCATTTTTTGGCAACGTTGGATACACCTGACTTATACAAACTAACAAACAACCCCATCTATCATAACTTACAATGGCCGTCGATCCCACATAAGATACCAACAGACATCCCTAAGTTCAATGGAAAGCAAGGGGAGGATCCGGGCACCCATATCACCACCTACCATTTTTGGAGCGTTTCTAACTCCATGGTGGGAGATAGTGTCTGGTTACGTCTTTTTCCTCGCACCCTTCCTGGCAACGCAACTAAATCGTATATTGAGTTACCACATGCATCAGTAAACACCTTCGATGCCTTAGCAGAGGAATTCCTAAAGCACTTCCAGCTACCCATCCGCTATGAGACTGGGACAAAGCTCCTCACTTCATTTTGTCAGGATATTGCCACCCACATCTTTGATCATATACATGAATGGAGATGTAGGTGAAGGTTAGTCAAAGCTCCCCTCCTAGACTTTTTCTTAACGGATTGGCTCTGCAGGTCCTTACTTCTGCAAATCACTAGAGATGTTACTTTAGGTGGTGCAGTCACAAAAGACCAATCCATACGTCATGCCCAGCACTTAGATTTGATATATTCACAGTCTAGCACTCTTTACGACGTAATCCCCAATGCCCCTAGAAACCCCAGTAATTCCACTACTACCAAATTGACTACTCTTCCTACCACTGAGATAAACTCTGTGTAGTCTACACAAAATCCTAGTGGTAAGAAAAAGAAGAATAAGAAAAGGATCGTTGCTTCTAAGGAATAGTCAACAAAGCAGCCAAACCCAAAACAAAAGGTCGTTGCACCTACTGACAAGGGAAAGGATTAACCCGCCACATTTCCATGCAAAATCTATGCTGAAGACCACATGACCTATTGTTGTCCGCATCCTCAGGAGTGAACGAAATACATTGCTCAAAAGGATACTTGTAGGACCACCACTATCCTGAATATTCCTTTCCCTGCTTAGCAGTAGCAAAACCTTATTACAAATCAATTGCAACCCCCATAAGGAGGCAACAATGGTTCACAACATCCTTCAACTGGTGAAGGATTTTCTACTGTTTACACATTTGAAATGGTATATCTACAAACAAGAGCCAAATCTTATGGAGCTCCTATCACTCATGCAACGAAACCTTCCTCAAGTCAAAACCCACTGCCGCCCAATGATTTGCATATCAAAAGGTCGGTTGCAAACCTTGTAATTCGACCCCCAAAATGGGAACTTTGACGCACAATGCACAATACATCTACACGTGCTACCCAAAACTACAACATTGTAAAAGCTTTGGTGCAAGCACCATCGGCTAATGCTCGAAGTATTACAAACATGCCCAACACAATAGAAAGATTTGCTTTCGGCTATTGGTGGTATCGACCCAAGGGATTCCATGCTTTCTATATTTGAAATGTACAAGTGTAAACCTCCCCTTTCTCACCATCTTGCATTTCAGGTGCATATAACTTCGAAAGGTAAAGGTATACACAAAATTGTCATTGCCAAAGGTGCTTCTACCTTCATCATGTCGACTTCATGTTGGCTTGCGTTGGGTTCTCCAACCCTAACCCAATCATCAAATTCCCTTAAAGCTTTCGATGACCACACTTTCACCCCAAAAGGTTACCTAGCTAGCTATCCCATCACCTTGAGTGGGAAAATGGTAATGGTAGATATTGAAGTTGTGGATCATAAACTTGACTATAATCTGCTTTTGGGCTGCACTTAGGCTTATGCCATGAAGGTCATCGTGTCTTTGGTCTTTCGTATCATCCACTTTCCCTTGGATGGAAATATAGTCACAGTGGACCAATTGTCCTCTTGTACCCCAGATTACTCTCCATTACCTAGCAACTTTGTACCCTTAGTGGGTGGTGTACCTAACTCTTATGTCAGTATTGGTATCGGTCTACTGAAGGCTACTTCCCTCATGGGTCATTTCCCTTTTCAGCCACCAAAGTTTTCGCAGGCGGTCAATATGCTTTCATATATTCCTCATGAATATACCGATCCATAGATCCTACCAGCGCCTTCAGACATTGACACATACAGAGAAAAAATACCGCTGTCACCAGCTGAATTTGCCTACCAAGCCATTCAATTTGCATCCTAATCTCCGGTCACTTTGGTTTTGGCCAACTATTCAACTGCCCCTCCCATAACCACTCCTTCTTTCGATCCACTCAATTGAGTCCTACCTATGGACAAAAATATTAGAGAGATCACGAGTTTAGAAGAGCGACCTTGGGAGGACTTGCACCATCATGTTTCGATATCTGATTCAGACATGATGCCTCTTCAAATCATGTCACCTAATGCACATGAAATTGTTTCCTCACCATATACGACTATCCAACCTGTGGGCTTGGAAGGAAATAGGGGCAATATTTTAAAAACATTGCTTATCGATAATTTTGTCATGACAGGCATCATGGAAAACATATAGATTGGAGCCAATCTCAATCCTGAGGAAATTGTGAGCTTCACCTACCCTTTTAAGGAGTTCCACGATGTTTTTCCTTGGTCTTATGAGGAAATGCATGGAATAGACCCTTCTATTGTCAAGCATGAGATCAAGCAAGGGTGAGCATTCTTTTTATGGTATTTTTCTTGCTTGCTAATCCGAAAAATCCTTGATTCTCCTTCTTCAGTCTCATTAAACTACCATCAAGAAGATTGAGCATTCTTTTTATGGTATCTTTCTTGCTCATTAATGCGAAAAACCTCGAGTCTCCTTCTTTGGGCTCATTAAACTCCTACAAAGAAGATATGAGTGTTTTTTTTTTTATGGGATGTTTTCTTGCTCTAAAAATATTGAAAAATATCAAAGCCTTTCATCGTTGGGCTCGTTAAACATATACAATGATGGTCTGAGCAACTCTTTTTCAATCTTTTTATAGCTCATTAAATTGAAAAAGACCAATTGAGAAATTATTTTTAGGCACCTTTTTCTCGCTCATTAAACTGAAAAAATTCCTGAGTTTTGTCTCTAGGCTCGTTAAACATTTATAAAGATGACCCGAGCATTCTCTTAGGTACTTTTCTCGCTCATTAAACTGAAAAATCCTGAGTTTTTGTCACTGGGCTCATTAAAAATATATGGCGACAACCAGAGCACTTTCTCTTTTGGGACCATTTCTTGCTCTTAAATCGAAAAATCCCCGAGTTTTTTCCCTCTTTCAGGCTCGTTAAATCTACGAATGAGGAATGAGCAGTTCTTTTACCTCTTTTTCCTCACTCACTAAACTGAAAAAGAGACCTTGAGTTTCCTTCATTTGACTCGTTAAAATTTGATGAAGGTATTGAGTTTGTCATCGCATGACTCATTAAAATTCATGACGAAAAATGAGTTTAGTCCATCTCCTCGTACTCGTAACAAAATGAGGTCGACATCTATTGAACATAGGTTTCTCTTTATCCGGATTCATTGGATTAACTTACGGAAAAGTAACCAATCCAGGTATACCATTAACCTTTTGTCGCACCCGGTTAACAACTATGACAAAGGGACCACCATGGAGTTGCTATTTACGATATTTTTAGACTCTCTAAATATGAAAAGACCATTGAGTTGTCTATTTTGGACTCATTAAATTACACAGACAAGATATAGAGTCACTCTTTTTACGATACTTTTTTAGACTCTTAAAACATGAAAAAATTGACGAGTTTGCCTATCTGGACTCATTAAACTAATCAGATAGGGTAGAGAGTTGCTCTTTTTGTGGTCCTTTTCAAACTCTTTAAATATGAAAAGATCGATGAGTTTACCTATCTGGACTCATTAAACTAATTAAACGGGGAAATTTGATAGTACAACTGCATTCAATATTAGAAAGTGTGGTTTGGCAGAAGTCGTTCCCTTGAACATGGCACTCCCTAAGTTAAACCTTCCTTGTGATGGCCTATCAATATGAATCCTACCATCCTATGAGTTTAGCCTAAATACCCTTATGTGATTGCATCTCTATATCCTAACACTCTGTAGTGTTCATGAGTCTAGTGCTACATGGTTGAAATCATTGTTGTGCCTTATATTGTTCAACGGCTAACCTTTTGTTTTCTCTATCAACCCATCAAGCATATCCTTCCATCATGCCCTCTGTTGTTTAGACCCAAATACTCAAAAGATTAATAAAAAAAAAAATCATTCTTGTCCTGTTTCGTGTCGATTGATGTAGGACACATTATTGCCTACCTTTCAATAGGTTTCTTCCTATCGACTTCAACATTCTATCTAGGAAGATAACTCAGAAACACATTCAGTGCCTTGGTACTTGCAAACATCAGTGGTAGGTTTCCTTCTGTTTGATCGGGGGTTCTCATTATTGACTCTTGGTTAAGAAATTCTAACGGGTGTTTGAAGACAAACACATCTTTCACACTCATTAGATTGTACTGTGCATCTTGGAGACCATCATCATTATTGGTGGCCTTTCTCGCGTATGTTAACGATCTCCATTGTTTACTGGTAATTAGATGATTTCATGCATGTTCGATGTCAACGCATATATTCACATGTATTGATCTATGCTATTTGGTGAAGCGGAAATCAAGACCTTCTGTAGAGCCTTGCATCATTTAACCTTGCTTCCTTTCCCAAGCTACAGATATTGTTTTTTGGAGACAGCTTATTAGGATGATTCTATTATGACACTAGATCTGCATTGTGCTTATTGGCAGACAAGATCGTCAAATATCTTTGGAGAAAATCACTCTGACATAGCTACTGAGCATGGGAATACCCGACTTAGGACATGATTTTAGCAGTTTATATATATATGTGTTGTATTAGGTTTTCGATACCGCTCGAAGCTCCAATCTCTCTCTCTCTCTTTTTGAAAAGGAAAATTACAGTTTTAGTAAAGTATTTCAGCCATTGTCACAACTCCTGTTCTCATACTTTAGGGGGCATCTGTTATACAAAAAATTGACCTCCTCATCAACTCAGAGGAGAAAGACATGATAGTTGAAACAAAGATCACAATCACAAGCCTTGATTCCACACTAACATTGGCTGTGGACTAACAACCTACTTTATAAAGCTTGTTACCAAGCCTGGAGATGCATTAGTGACCCTAGTAAAGCATGTTTCTAGTATGGGAACAACGTTAGTGAAACTTGGTGAAGTTCCAAGGGTCAAAGGAATGAATTAACTCACAAATATCTAGATATTCGTTCCTAAAATTACTCAAGAAAATCAAGGAAACATCCAAATTCGACCTATTTGGAGGATTTCTAATCTAAAAGAAGGAGGAAAATGGGAAAGAGCTGAAAAGCATGACAAGTTCATTTCTTTTGCCCTAGTGAACTCAAGGAGGAGGTTGGCAACCCTAACTTAATTTCTATATAAACAAAGTGAGGGCTACTGTGAAAGAGGTCAAAGCATTTGAAAGGATAGCATACTTGATTGTTGAGCATTGACTCATATCATAAGAAGTGAGAAAAAAGGGAGAGAGAGAAGAGAGAGAGAGAGAGAGAGAGAGAGAGAGAGAGAGAGAGAGAGAGAGAGAGAAGCTAGAGGGGTAAAGGAAGGCCAATACAACAGATGGTTGTAATCACTCTTCCAACATTAATATAGAAATGTAGTTGTATTGTCTACTCGTGGTGTTGATACTATCATTCATTTAGTTGTTTGTTTGATGCCTATTAGCATGAGTAGCTTAGTTGTATGCAATTAGATGTTCTTTTATATATTCATGTATTAGTTATCATAGTTGTATGTTGTAATTACGCTTGTCTCTTCTATGTGTAGGACTTGATTTGGAGCTGGATTTGAGGGGTTCCTCTTAGCTGCATTGTGATCTCCAAACAAATCTACACAAATACTTGAGGTAATCTACTTCTAATGCTTTGATATTTAATTATTGTCTATGAACATGCATGTAACTTTGTGTAGTTGCAGATAATCTTACAGTCTACTAAAGGTCCTAGGAAGGCCTTTGAGGGTATCTACATTCTCCATACAACGTGCATTTTACCTCATAGCACCCTTCATGGTCCACACCTTCTCTTTGGTCTTATGCAACTCAATACCCTTCCTAACCTGCCAATCAGTCATTTTGGCCATATTCTCTCCCACATCCTCAGTGGAATACCCCATGTTGGCTTAAGAGGTCCTAACCTGGCTTCAAAGTTAGTTGCACCAACCAACAAAACCCTACACTACTGGCCCTTTCTGCAACAACTTGTGTAGCGCAGAGTCTCACCCGAAGCAGTATTAGGGGATGCAAGAACAAAGTTTCTCCATCCAAAGACTAGTATTATTTCTTTCAGTGCCTTAGATATGCTTCCAATAGAGCTTAAACCCTGAATTCATCCCTAATTACCTTTAATCCTTCGCGACTCAAATCAATTTCCTTATTCAGACCCTAATAGCATAGAGCCACTACTTTTACACACATAGACAGGTCTTCTAGGGTTTTTGGGATCTAGACCTACTGTCGTGAAGACCTATCTTCTTTATCTGAAACTAACTCAATTTATATCTAGAACTTTGTGTACATCATAAAATCATCTTATTAAGCATAACCATATTCAATTAACCCAATTCATGTAGGTAAGAAACATTACTTCAAGAAAACAATATTTAGAGTGAGATAAATAGATAAACAGATAAATCACATATGCAAGTATTTCCAACCCAAAATAAATCTTCATTAATCAGAATTAGTTCAGTAAAGACTTCAACTACCCTGCACACTTAGCTGCAGGGGTCCATGCACTCAACTGAGGACTCTTCTAGGGCTCCACACACTCAGTTGTAGAGCCTTTCCTTCACTACTGACAGGAACAAACCTTCATGTCTATCAAACCCTTACAACATCGTTCATTCATTCATCTCTCTATTCTTCTCTATCAAAATTTATATCTAAGACTCGCTATGACTCAACTATTTATAGCTTTTCTAATACAATACCATGGCCCCCAGCTCATTGGTGAGTATTCATAACTAACCAAAACAAGGGGCTAAGACCCCTTTGACTCCTATCTATCTACACGCTCTACATCTACATTTCGCAGAGACTTTACATATTTTACAAAATTCTTTACAGAAAATCACTAAACTAATTCAATTCTACCCATGGGGACCCCATCCCAACACCACATCAAAAGTTTAGAGGCCTACATTCAACCAACCTCCAACCTTACTTCCTCCATCTCCATCTCAACCACATCTTCTTCATCCTGCTCCACCTAAGATAGCTCATATGCCTACTCAACCAAATCCGAACCCAAACAAAAAACATGCACAATAGCTCTATAGTGGAGAGACATCCTACCCTATCTATGCTGTGGAAATTCAAGAAATCAACCTCAGTTCTAGAAGAGTACTTCCAGATAACCAACCTCCATCTCCACCTGAGGATCTTGAAGAGGAAAAGGAATATAGTGTTGCTAAAGCCAATCCACCTCCTTTTCCTGAAAGATTGATCCATCCTAGTTAGCACACCCCAGAAGAGACTTAACTTCTGGGAGAATTGAAAAATGTGCGTGTTAAAATCGTACTCCTCCAAGCCATCAAGGATGTCCCCATATACATCACGATAATCAAGGAGAAATACTTCAAACAACCTAGGAGGAGAAAGAAAGACACCCCTACCATTAATTTCAGTAGTTAGTTGTCTGACTTAATGTTGGGGAGAGTGATTTGCCCAAAGTATCTAGACCCTAGAAGTCCTATGGTAGATGTCCACATTTATGGCATCATTGTCCCCCACACCTTGATTGATCTTGGGCCTGCCATCAATGTGATGACTAAGGAGACCATTCTCAAACTAAATCTCCAAGGATCCTTAAGAAAGACCACAACAATATTGCAACTTGCAAGTAGATCCACAGTAGCTCTCAAGGGAGTTGTTGAGGGTGTGATCGTCTCTATAGATTCCTGGGAGTGCCCTTCTGACTTCTTAGTTCCCCAACCCAAGACCAAATTCAATGGTTATCCTCTCATCCATGGAAAGCCATGGCTAGCTACAGTTGATGCTTACATAAGTTAAAGAGTTGGGAACATGACCATTAAGAATGGGCATTTGTGCAAACAATTGGTCTTGTACCCTCTTGCTCAACCATCCCTAGCCCATGACATACCCTTATGGTTAGAAGAGGAGGAGGAATATGAATTACACCATACCACATCCTACCCAATCTATACCCTAGATGTTATTATAGGAGGGGCGAAAACTGATGATAATGACCTCATTGATCAAATCCTTGAGAACTAGCCCCCGAACACCATGCCTCTTGATGAGCTAGTGAAGAAATATGAAGATAACCCTTGGATTCATTTGTGCCTAGTTGAATCAAGTCCACATCATGTCAAAATGGTAGAATTTTTTCAATCTAAGACATTGAAAATCAACCCCTCTCTCAGCACATCAGGAAAAGAAGTTATGTAACATGTTGAGAGAGCACTTGGATGCCTTTGCCTGGAGCTACAAGGAAATGAAGGGAGTGAACCCTTAGGTGCGTACTCACCACATATACATCAATGTAGGCTAAAAACTAGTGCTCCAACCTCAAAGGAGAATGAAACCAACCCTCAAATACATAGTCAAAGAAGAACTGCAAAAGTTGTTGGATGCAGGGTTCATTTACCCCATCTCAGATAGTAAGTGGGTGTCTCCTCTAGTTTTGGTCCCAAAGAAGAATTGAAAGTGGAGGATTTTTGTGGATTATAGAGACTTAAATAAAGCCACAAAAGAAGACCATTTACATCTACCTTTCATTGGTCAAGTCTTGGATGGTCTTGCACAGAAGAATTTCTTCTCTTTCCTGGATGGATTCGGTGTTTGTAATTAGATTCAGATTAGCCCATAGGACCAATGTAAAACCACATTCACTTATCCTTGGGATACCTTTTCTTATAGGGTCATTCCTTTTGGATTATGTAATGCCCTTTCCACTTTTCAAAGGGAAGTTTTGAGCATCTATGTTAAGCTATTCCATGACTCTCTAGAGATCTACATTGATTATTTCACTCCTTTTGGGTGTGACTTCTGTTATCAGGAAAACTAGTGTCCATTTAGAGCTACTAGTTCCACTAAGATGGGTAGCTATCTTAGAAACAAACAAACTAAAGTCACTTGTGTTTTCCTTTATGATAGATAGATGAGAGAGAAGTAGAGAGTACGAACCTCTGTCTTTCGCTTGGATCCTTTCTTGTTTCCTCTCCCCTTTGATAGAGCTTTTCCACTCTTTCCTTACTTGGCCCACTTCAAAGAACACATGTAGAGTCAAAGTAGCATAATACCATCAAAGCATAGAGATCTATAACCATAAACAATATAGGATTAGATATATATTAACCATACAAATGCATATATCAACACAAGATTCAGAGATATACAAGAATATAGAGGAAAACTCAAATAGGTTTATTGATAGAAGTAGAAGAAGAGAGGATTACAACCCATTCATTTGACCCAGTGCCATCCTCCCAACATGAAAGCCCTCTTCACCTCATGAAAAGCTAGATGACCCAACACTATGATGTTCCACAGAGAAACCAATAGCACTTCCTTACAAGATATAAAAATTCCAGCCTTTGGATCTCTACGATGAGGGATCCATATATAGATATTTGCAGGTGGGTGAGTCAGCTTCTAGGATTTTGATTAGTGTCATTTCTCTAATATTTCTTGGTTCCACTTGGAGATTTCATGATCTCTTACTCATCCCTGGGTGAATCCAGAGAGACAAGTGTCAAATGGGCAGTTTCTAGAAGATTCTCTGGGTTTCCACCTAGCCAACTGCCTCTGCCATTTGTTTTCTCTCATTTATCACACCCTACAGAAGAGCTTTTCAGTATGCATCACACTTTCTGCATGTAGTAGGTGAGATGCATTGCACCCTTAGCACTAAGCAGTCTGTATGGTCCAACTTTGACTAGTTCTGAGTAGTTTTTCAGGGAGAACTTCTGGGAGATGATGTAATTAGCTGACCTTGTTTCTTTAGGGTAGGAAACAACACTTTTAGGGGCTTAGAAGCCATTGGTTTATGGACATATGAGATTGGGTTTGCAGTGCCCAAATATTACTATAACAACTTCCTAGAGGCTCTCTCCAACTTGGGGAAAGTACTAAAGAAGTGCCTTGAAATGAACCTGTCACTTAGTCCTGAGAAGTGTGAATTTTTCATGACCATAGGGATTGTTTTGGGTCACTCAGTATCCTAAGAAGGACTACAAGTGGACCCAAATAAAATTACCATCATAAAAAGAGTCCCTAATCCTCAAATGAAGAGGGATGTCAGGGGTTTCTTGGGCTTAGCTAGATATTATAGGAGATTTATCAAAGGATTTAGCAAAGTATGCTCACCATTTTTTGGATTTTTGGTGAAACACTCTAAATTTTGTTAATGAGAAAGTTGCAAAGAGGCCCCAGAAATCTTGAAGGACAAGTTGACTACTTCACCCATACAGAGAGGCCAAAATTGGGCTCTTCCTTTCCACATCCATGTTGATGCATCTGACAAAGCTATAGGAGAATCTCTAGTCTAGATAGATGACAAATTTCCTTATGCCATTAAATTCATTAGAAAAAAAGTATCCAAGGCTGAATTGAACTACATTGTGACTGGAAAAAACTCCTAGTTGTTGTCCATTCCTTGAACAAATTTAGACACTACATCACTAGTTATCAAACCTTTATGCATACTCACCATGGTGCTATCAAAAACCTAATGAACAAGCTTGATGTGAATGTTATAATTATTAGATGGTTTCTTTTATTACAACAATTTTATTTAACTATCATTGATAAGCCAGACAACGAAAATGTAGTTGCATATTTTTGGTATAGATTTTCTTTATCTGCTAGCAAGGAAGGAATGGTTGATGATCAGTTGCCAGATTAGCATTTATTTTCTAATTCAGTTCTCCCTCCATTGTTTTCTAACATAGCCAACTATCTAGTTGCTGCAATGTTCCCTTCAAATCTGTCATCTAGGGAGAACAGTAGAATTCTAAGGAAGAGCACCACATTCACTTGGATTGGGGTAAATTTCTTCAAGTTGAGGTGTGTCAAGGAGGAGGAATTATTTGACATACTTCTAGCTTGTCATGATGAGCCTTGTGTAGGTCACTTTGGAGCTAAGAGGACAACTTTCAAGGTACTACAATATGGCTACTACTGACATACTCTCCACTAAGATGTAAAAATATGCACCAGTCGATGTGATCATTGCTAGAGGATGGGAAAACATACTCCCAATGATGAAATTCCCTTGCAACCTCAGGTGACTCTAGAGCCATTTGACAAGTGGGGTATGGATTTCGTTGGGCCCATTGATCCACCATCAAGACAGAAGAAGTACATAATTATATGCATTGATTATTTGACAAAGTGATCTGAGACCAAGGCTATCAAGGTAGAAATAGAGGAGAAGGTGGTTGAGTTCTTAAGGGAGAATGTATTTTACAAGTTTGGGTACCCTAGATAACTAGTCATCGATCACATCTGATTAAAAAGTTGTTGAGACAACATGGGATAAAATACAGGAAGTCAATTGTGTATCATCCTCAGGCCAATGGACAAGTAGAGGTCACCAATAGAGAATTGCAAGACATCCTGTAGCAAGCCAGAAAATGTCAAAAAATGATTTTTGATGCCTGAAAATGGATATGAGCGGTAAGGACATGGTTGGCATGGATGAGATGGAGTTGATGGAGGGATAAATGGAATGAAAATTGGCATGTTGTCCATGTAGCTTTGCATCTTTAATTACCTTCAAAACTTGCAAAATCACAGAATTTAGTAGTGGACAAGTTTGAGTTCCTTGCAATGTTATTTTTTTTTTTATGAAAGGCACATGGGCTGCCTCAAGAGAGGTTTTCAACCTGCCTACCTACCCTGGGCAGGTCAAGGGAGGTTTTCACCCAATGATCTTTTTATTTTATTTTTTTTCACTCTGGGGCTGCCTATTCTAGGTTGAATATGGACCTTACACTTCATCAAACCACTCACCCATCATCCATTCATCCCTGGTCCGAATCACCATACCATACCTAGCTTTGTCTCATTCAAAAAAAAAACATAGGAAGATGTTGTTTGGTTCCAACTGATGATGTCAAATAGAGTTCAATTTAATGTACCTGGGAAGGTAAAATTAGAAGCACTTATCTAAAATATATAGATTTAGAAGGATTCCTAATTTGTCCAATATCTTAAAGTCCTCTTACAAGAACATATTCATTAAGACCTCTTTCAATAACTAATCAAACCTAGATCTAACAATTGTTTGAGATCTATGGTTCTCTTACAAGAACATATTCTACAAGATCTCTCCCAACATTATAGCATCTAATAAGAACTTAAAAGCATAGTTCTAATAATTGTTTGAAATCTTACGGTTCTCTTACAAGAACACTTTCAAATAAGACTTCCAATATTAGAACATTTAACAAAAACTTGAAAACTAAAATCAAACAAAAACATAAAATAAATTATACCTAAAATAAACAAATAAGCATGCAAGTGAGGCCATGGGGCCCTCCATAACTCCACAAGCACACCACTTCAATGGAGACTCAGATGTAGAAGCAAAATTGAAGTATGATCCTTTATTTCAAAATCTTCGTTACAAACCAACTCTAAGATTACAACTATAAGCTTCTAATATTACATACTCCAAAATTCTAAGATTACAAAAACTTCAAGATTCTAAGATTACAAATGGAGGAGATTGTACTCCTATTTATACAATGGGATGAGATAACAAACTCATAATGATGATCCACTAATCTCTCAACCATCTAGACACATAACCCCCTTTTTCCCTTGATCTTCTCCATGAGGTTTATCTTATCAAATTCGAATTTGATCATTCAAGGCCACATAAAGGTGTCTTGGAAGCTTCCTTGGCACCTACACATGTCACAAAAACAATCCACTTTCCATATATGAAGTAAAATATATTATTTTCTAATATTTAATTAGGAATTTCTCTTTAAAATGATTTAAAATAAATAATATTTGGAAGATATAAATGAGACCCATTAATGGTGAACAATAGGGAAAATGAAGTGACATGGTGGTGAATAATGAGTGATATAATGGAAGCATAGGTGAAAAATGTATGGTAATGAGTGATATTTGTATGACATTTTGAAGCCCAAACAAATGTCCAAAATATAATGAAAAAAACCAGAGGACATGTCCTCCCTTGCCTTAGCCATTCACTACTCCATTAGAGCTCTTCCATCATCCTCCAACCCCTACACCACTACCTAGCATCCCTCTAAGAAAAAAAGAAACATTGTAAAAGGAAGAAAAAAGGCTGCTACAAGATCACCTATAGCAACTACAGAATTTCTTGTAGCAGCCTATGCCATTACTACAATGAGCCTGAGATTTAATTTTTCTTCCCAACCAGAGCAAGCAGGAGTAACATCATCTTTAAACACATTATTTATCCTAACCAGGCTCCAGAGTAGTAGCAACAACAAGGAGATATCAAGCACCTACACACATGAAAAGTGTTATAGACATTTTTGGGCACTGCAACCCCAATCATAAATGTCCATAAATTGAGGGCTCCTAAGTCCCTAAAAGTGTTGTTTCACTACCTGAAGGAACAAATTCAGCTAATTACATCATCTCCCAGAAGTTCTCCACTAAAAACTGCTCAGAAATGGTCAAAACTAGACCATACTGAATACCCAGTGCAGAGGGTGCGATGCATATAACCTTCCCAGTGTATAGGGTGTGATGCTTACTGAATGGCCCCTCTGTAGGGTGCGATGGAAGAGAATGGACAAATGGCAGGGACAGTTTGTGAGGTGGAAGATCATGGAATCTTCTAGAAACTTCCCCTCTGACACTTGCCTCTATGTTTTCTACCTGGGATGAGTAAGAGATCATCAGTCTCCAAGTGGAATCAAGAACTATCAGAGAGAGGACACTAATCAAGACCCCAGAAGATGACTCACCCCCCTACAATCATCTCTATATGGATCCCTCATCACAAAGATCAGGAGGTTGGAATCTTGTATCTTGTAGAGAAGTGTTGTTGGTTTTCTGGTGTAACTTCATAGTGTTAGATGATCTAAGCTTTACTTGAGGTGAAGAAGGGCTTTCTTGCTGGAGGATGACACTGGGTCAGAACTATTGGTTGTAATCCTCTTGCTATTCTTGATATTAATAAATTTATTCAAGTTTTCCTCCATATTCTTGTATGTTTGATTATATATGCATTTGTATGGTTAACACATATATGGTCTTGTGTTATTTATGAATATAGATCTCTGTTCTTCGATAGTAGTATGTTGCTTTGATTCCACAGGTGCTCTTTGAAGCTGGGCAGATGAAGAAGAAGCGGCAAAGATCTATGAGGAAGGAGAGGAATCAAACAAGGGAACCAAGCACAAGACTAAGGTTGGTGTCCTTTGTTCCACTCTTATCTATTTTCATAAAGGAAAGCAAAAGTAGACTTTACTTGTTTGTTTCTAAGATAGCTACCAGTCTTAGTGGGAATAACAGCTTCGAGTGGACACTATTACCGGTAACAAAATGGCGACTCCGATCGGGAGTGAATAGATTGTTTGTTAGTCTATATTTGTTTGTTTTATAAACTTACAAATGGAGCCTGAAGTCAAGCTAGCTAGCCTTCGAACTGCATTTGTTATACAAATGCAAAGTAGATCAATGCTGCTCCTGTCTATCTCTGGGTTTTGTTTATGAATTAAACAATTGATCTACAAACATTCTAATTGCCCTAAGTGGTGGCTCTAGTAACCTCCTTAGATCAACCCCTATGATTTACATTTACTGAACATCACTTACTCAACCTAAATTCCTAAACTAAATTGAAAATTGTGAGTAAAAACTAGTTAAAAGTCTCGCATTGGTACCATCGCACCCTGCCTTCAAGGCAGTCTGTATGCATCGCACTTCCCGTGTGCAGTAGGTGCGTTGCATACTGAATTCCCTGTGTGATAGGTGCGATGGTCAGGGAAGGTTAACTTTACCTTCAGAATTTGGTTTTTCTTCACTATTTTCAGTTCTATTCAGGAGTTTTGCTGTCTGTAGTCAGTATATCTCTGTGAAAACCCCCTTCTCTTACATCATTCTGCCTCTATTGTGCAAAGAACTATAAGTGTTTTTATGTATTGTGGGCCATTTTCAGTTCTCTTTTGCAAAGAAGTAGCGTATTCGAACTGTCGTTTCTAAATCTGAAAGTGTCATAGGTGTCGTTTTCAGTCATAGAAGAGAATCCCATTGCTCTTGATAGTCGACTATACTGCTACTCTTGTATATGATTTGAATTAGTAGTTTTTAAAGTTTCGAAAAATATTTTTCATTTTGAAATCTCAAAGTGTCGCCCTTAACTTCACTTCATTTTGAAAATAAATTTGTTAAGTATTGTCGCTTTGAAAATAATTCAGATTTGCACTTAGCTTTCTTATCGTCATTTATACATTAAGAAGGCTGAAAACAAATCCATGCATGTGCATTTACATTTAGACTGCTTGGTTTGATTTAGGACAATGCATTTAGTGTGTGCTCTGTGCTCTTTATTGAAAGACTCTCAACTTTCTTTCCTTAGTAGCTAGGATTTTCATTGCCAAAAGAAGATTAAATAGTTGTTTGTCATCTTAGACTACATTTTAGGAATTGTATACACATCACGCGGTGAACCTGAAAGGCAAATTTTTTAAACAATATCAACTTAAAATAAATTTAATGAATCTAAAAATGCTTTGGAGCCTAACGCATAACATCTAGAAGTCTAGGCTAGAGACGTATTCCGACGTCGTAAAACCTGGTAACTATTTTTTTCATTGTTAGTTGGGTGATTCCTCCACTCTGAGATGACAAGTGCCAGTACAGACTTATGCTCCACATACTGTCGAGTATATATTGGGAGACCACAATAGGCTGCATCCTTTATCCTTAGGAAGACGTGTCTGTGACCCTGTCAATCGCAATGCACTTAACACAACATTTGGGAATATTGATTGTCGTACCATAAAAAGTATTCTGCAGTTTTGTGATTGGTTTGGTAATCCCCTCTGCCTAGATTTCCAGAGAAGTCTATTTTTCTCCTTTCCAGACTCCTTAAAAGGAAAGGTCCATCTGAGCACTTGTCACTTCAGGCTCATTAAAAATCGAAGGCGACTAGAGTCATCTTTTGTTTTTTCTCGACTCTTTAAAATTGAAAAGACAAGTTTTGTCAAAGTGTCTAAAATTTATTTTAATCGGAATAACATCACAAGTTCCCTCGTTTGTCTTTAGGTTGAGAAAAATGGAGTCTACCAACCAAGGATTTCCTCTTGGAGGAAATCCTAGTCCTTTCTCCTCTTGGGGAGATGTTGGTGCACCCCATATGGCCACATTGTCACTTCCAGGGTTGACGATTGGTTTGCCCGTATGGCTCTTCTCTACCTCTGTCATTCAGAATACCATAATTCTTGAACAGTCAAGTCAGCAACTAGATGATACTAGAGTTGCCCCCCAACCTTCTACTTCGTCTGTTTCTCCCTCCCCTCCTTCCTCTTCACTTGATAAAACTGGTAAAGCTAAAGATCAAGTAAATGAGAAGAAGAAGAAGCAGAGAGAGAAAAAAGAAAAGAAGAAGAAAGAACCAAAAATGAAAGGGGGCAACCATGCGTCATCTAGTGAAAATCCTCACACCGCACCATCTAAACCTAAATCTCCATGTGTCATTTGCAACGGAGACCACTATCACTGAGATTGTCCTTGCATCCCTCAGATCTTAAGGGACTGGTCTCCTCGTTTGCACAATACAGTGTCATCAACCTCTGATGATCATGTTGAAAGCACACCATCAACTAGTGAAAGTGAAGTACCTAGACAGAAAAGGAATCCCAAATTTCCTTGTAAATTGTGTGAAGGAAATCACGTCGTCCACCATTGTCCCTTCCTAGACGAAGCTAAAAGAGTTTTGGATGATCGTCCTGCTTCATCGCTACGACTCCCTCCTAGATATAAAAACTCTTGCCAAGTCCCCCAATGGTTGAAAATCTGGCTGGCACACCATTATGGTCAGCGGAAGCGTCTATCATTGAAAATGAACCCTCTAAATCCATACCAGACGAAAGTTAAAAGGTCGAGGCGGCAGTTGACCCGGTCTTTCCTTCAGAATGTTCATCTTTGAATGATAATGTCACTGAAGAGAAAGAGAACGACACCGTTCAAATTCTTTTTGTAAACACAAACTTTGATGAACTTGGGGGCAGTCTACCCATTCCTTTATCGCAGGAAGGAAGTTCATCAGAGTCATATACGACCGTCTATTTAGTCCCACCTCCAAGCAACCTAGTCGTTTCCTTCGATTGGAATCTACTAGGCAGACCCTGTTTACTAGCTAGTGTACCATTCTGAATCATTGTACAAGCTTACAGAATGGTCATGGCCGGTACCATCATAGATGAAGGGGCTTCTGTGAGTATCCTTTCCTCAACTGCTTGGGAAGTGCTTGGTTCACCATCGCTTTTGCCTGAAATGAGAAATCTGATAGGCGTTGACAAAGGAACCAGTCGACCGTTATGGATCCTTCCAAATGTGCCCATTACTTTGAGAAGGAAAATTGTTCACATGAATGTGATGGTAGTCCAAGGACCCCTAGATTATAATCTACTCCTTGGGTGTGACTATATTTATTGCATGGGAGCCATCGTCTCCTCACTCTTTAGAGTAATGTGTTTTCCGCATGAAGGCAGAATGGTCAAGCTTGTAGACCAAATGTCTTTCCCCAGTTCACACATAGAAAATAGTCAAATGCCGTCCCTAAATGGTCTTTTCATGCAAGGAATGTCTCATCGATCTCCAGTCCGTCCACCCGATGAGCGCGAGTGATTTAGGAGGATATGACTGAAACCTAGGGGGCATGCACCCTGGTCTTTTTCGGCAAGAAAACCTTGGGTATAGAGTAGGTTTCTGTGGAGGATATATGACTAGTCTAACACACCCGTCCTCACAGGAAAATGGGATTTGGAATAAGATTCCCTCGTCAAAGTTATGTGAGTGGAGGTGACTACGCCACTCACCTTTGTCTATTTCGGTAGACATCGCCAAGGAAGCATTTTTTCTGCTACGCAGATGGAAAGTTTTCATGGTAACCTTGGAATTTTTCGCTATACCTGGGGGCATGCAAACCTTTCCGCATGCAAGTGAAGAGCGACCATTTATTTTTTAAATTTGTAGGTCCTCTAACCCTTTAAACTCGTAAGGCTGGTTGTTTCCTAGCTTGCATAAAGAAAGGATCTGGGGCAAAGCTTAAAAAAGGTCCAAGCCCCATAAAAATGGCATCTTAGATGAGATATCCTTATCATATGATTGGCGAGCTGTGTTACCGCAGGGTTCAAGCTCGTTTAAAAATAAACCCGCCACGAGTAGTTTTAACGCAGAATTCAAGCTCGTTAAAAAATAAACATAAGCAATGAGAAAATGTTTCCCCCAGAGTTTAAGCTCATTAAAAAATTAACCAATTTTCCGATAAATAACCATTGTGAATGCATTATCATCAGCTTTTGAGCCTTGGTCATGTTCTCATCATCACCTCCACTCTATTTTTAGCCGATCATTCACCTCCATTTGACTGTTTACCCTTTCGAGGAACATCTGCAAAGATTGATTCTATTAGCCATCCTTGTGACACTGTCGTGATTGGAAAATTCCAAACCTTACCTGGAATCAGCTGCTACCCGAAATCATCACTCATTCCTCGAAAAACGAGTCTCCTTTAAGCTCTTTTCAACTTACTCGTAAAATATGAAAAGATTGTTGAGCAATTAGCCTCTCCAGCTCGTTAAAGTCATCGGAAGTGCTATCCCTCCTCTAGATTTTAATCTTTTTGGACTTGAGGGATCATTACACAAAAAGATCGAGCACTTGTCTTGTTCAGCTCGTTAAAACTATCAAAAATTCATCCCTTTCATATTATTTTACACTTTGTTGGGCTTAAGGGATTATATGATGAAAAAGAATCTTTGGATTCTCCTTTCCATCCCTTTCAGACTCTCTAAAATTGAAAAGGACTGAGTTATCTTTGTCGTTAAACTCGTTAAAACTAAATAGCGACAAACTTTCACTATCGCTAGGCTCACTAAAATATAGCGACAAGTTTGCCTGAAGGGTGGATTACAGAACAAGAATATGTTATCCTCCTCAAGCTTGACAAAAATAAAGAGGTACTGCTCAGCAATGACTGGGGAAAATTGGGCAGAAAACTTGAAAAAACTTTATTGGAAGCAAGTCGCTCTTGAACATGACACTTTCTTTCCGCATCCGAGCTGGGTTGGGTTGCTCCATTCACTGGTCATATCACCATTGGTCTGTCACACCATCCATCTTTGGGGTTAATGCTACCAATCCATTGTCAGTGTCGCCGATATGTTCAAGAGAAGTCATTCAAAGAATTCACCTGTGTCTCACCTGCTGTAATACATTCACGCTCCATTCCTTTCATGACTGCCACTTTGAACCTTGTATCATCAGATCGTTTTCACCTTCAAAATCATTTGCTTCGTTCTGTATCGTAGATGTGGAATTCATTAAGGCCCTCCTACGATGGGTCACTTCTTGTCGACATCAGCTCACTATCCAAGAAGTCAACCTAGGAACAACCCTTTCAGTACTTTGAAGCTTGCATGCCTAAATGGTAAGTTTCTCACTTTAGGCGATAGGTTTATATTAATGGCTTTCGACCGAAAGATTTTGCGTGGTGTTCGATGCCAAGTCCTTTTTCACACCATGCGAATTGTACTGTAGTACCTTGAGGGTCATTGTCATTATTGGTGATTCCTCTCGCACCTGTTAATAGCTTACATCATGGGCTGGTAATCAAGCGTTGTCTTTCCATGTTCGACTCCAAAACATTTTTCACATGGATCGACTTGTACTCCAAGTGAAGATTGAACGAGTTTTGAAGACCCCGGATCTAGTTTCATCCATTTGGGTTGCGATATATTCAGGAATATAAAGACATCAAATGTACATCATTGCCGAACATATGGTCATCCAAATCAAAGGATGATGAGTCCGAATCATCAGTCTGCTACACAGACGATTGTTTGTCCTATGTACATGAAAATGAATTTATAAAGCTAAGCATGGGAATGCCCGCCTAAGCTAGATCATGAAAAATATTATGAAGATGATGTATTGTACTGTATCTTATTACAGGTCGCCTCCCAGCTTGAAAAGGCTTCGGATCCTCATGGTAAAGCATTTCACCCGACATCAAAAGATAACGACCTCATGCTTTAGGGGGCAACTGTTATAGACATTTTTGGGCACTGCAACCCCAATCGTAAATGTCCATAAACTGAGGGCTCCTAAGTCCCTAAAAGTGTTGCTTTACTACCTAAAGGAACAAACTCAGCTGATTACATCATCTCCTAGAAGTTCTCCACTAAAAACTACTCATAAATGGTCAAAACTAGACCATACTGAATACCTAGTGCAGAGGGTGCAATGCGTATCACCTTCCCAGTGTATAGGGTGTGATGCATACTGAATGGCCCCTCTATAGGGTGTGATGAGCGAGAATGGACAAATGGAAAGGACAATTTGCGAGGTGGAAGATCATGGAATCTTCCAGAAACTTCCCCTCTGACACTTGCCTCTCTGGTTTCGACCAGGGATGAGTAAGAGATCATCAGTCTCCAAGTGGAATCAAGAACTATTATAGAGATGACACTAATGAAGACCCCATAAGATGACTCACCCTCCTACAATGATCTATATATGGATCCCTCATCACGGAGATCAGGAGGCTGGAATCTTGTATCTTGTAGAGAAGTGCTATTGGTTTTCTGGTGTAACTTCATAGTGTTAGGTGATCTAAGATTTACTTGAGGTGAAGAAGGGCTTTCTTGTTGGAGGATGATGCTGGGTCAGAATTTTTGGTTGTAATCCTCTTGCTATTCTTGATATTAATAAAGCTATTCAAGTTTTTCTCCATATTCTTGTATGTTTGATTATATATGCATTTGTATGGTTAACACAAATCTGGTCCTGTGTTATTTATGAATATAGATCTCTATTCTTCGATAGCAGTATGTTGCTTTGATTCCACAGGTGCTCTTTGATGCTGGGCAGACGAAGAAGAAGCGACAAAGATCTATCAGGAAGGAGAGGAATCAAACAAGGGAACCAACCGCAAGACTAAGGTTGGTGTCCTTTGTTCCACTCTTATCTATGTTCATAAAGGAAAGTGAAATTAGAATTTACTTGTTTGTTTCTAAGATAGCTACCGATCTTAGTGGGAATAGCAGCTTCGAGTGGACACTATTCCCGATAATAAAAAGACAAGAAGTCATCTTTACAAGAAGGAAGAAATACACAGGAAGAGAGCAAAGGAGCACTTCCCTGAGCAGCAACATAGAAGGAAAATACTCTAACATGCATCGATCAACAGAAGGTAGGCACAAATATGGAAAATCACCCAACTCTTCCCTAAGTATGATATAATGGAAAATGTATAAATGTTGAAGAAAGGGATTTTTATAAGCTCGAGGTGGCTAGTTACATTGGAAACCCTCAGCTCATGATAAAAAAGTGGACTTTCAGTCAGCATTCCACATCAGAGTGTCACATCAATGTGAATTAGTTAAAAAGGTGGTCAAATCAATTAAGAGGGATTAGGTTATGATTACAAGGAGCAAGTGAATGATCACCAAAAATGGGCCAGTGGTTTTAATTAGGAAATCTCGTACCACTACCAGCCATCACAATGATTTGAGCCTCGACCATAAATAGCATAAAACCCCAAACTTTCATGAATTTTTTTTCTCATTTCGAAATCAAGGAGATAGGGACCAACTCAGAAAGCCATCAAAAAGTTGAACCCTACTGTGGCCATCCTATAGGAGACAACTACAGGAAAAAACTATAGGAAACACAGAAGCCTACATGAAGCTACAAGAAGCACTAGAATTCAACAAGAAGTCCGCAAGTGGGTGCCTAGGGTCAACTTGGTCATCAATTGTCAAAATCCCAAGCATTAAAATGATAATTAAGTGACCCCTATATCCTCTATCCATGCTTTAATAACTGATAAACTCCACACTCGTTTAGTAATTACAATAAACTTTGGAATTACACAGAGTTTAGGGATATATAAGAAAAATTTTGTGGCTATAAGGAATTGTATAAATTATAGTCATCCAAAAAAACGTTTAGGCTCTCAGCCACCCTGAAATCCATATTGAAGTTATCCTACAAAACCTCCTACACTTAGCTAAACTTAGAGAATAAAATGGGAGGGGGATTCAATAAAAGAGAACCAACAGATGAATCAAGAATTCACCTTCATCCCCCTTGTGGTAGATATCTTCAGGAGGCATCACTACTTAGTCTTATTTGAGTTTTTCAAAGGATATAATGATGATATAACCTATGATTTTTCCATGGCACTAAACCCTCAAGCAAGAACAACTCCTACCACTATGGTGAGAGGGTTTTCCGTTACCATCAACCCTCATGTGATTAGAAGAGTGACAACACTTCCTCTAGGGTTTCAACGGAGAAAGGAGGACAAGGCTAGCAAAACCTTTTCTAAGAAAAATTTCTTCGTAAATGATGAAAAGCCAATCGAGGACAAAAAATGGATCAAAATGGAAAGCCTTCCCTATCCTAAGGATGAGGTAGGCGACCACATCCTTAGCTACATTTATTGTGAAGGGAGACTAAGTGTAGTCTATGGCTACCAATTCAGACTCCTCCATGAGTTGAGATTTAGAGCCAAAATACACATAAACCAAAGGCTCAGTGTGCCTTATTCCCTTTTACAGTCCATTATGGACATGAGACAAAAGTTGAAAGAGGGGAAGCACCAGTGGTTAGCCCACCATGGTCTCATCAAGCTAATAATGGAAGATGACTTAAGACAATTGACAATTCATGTTCTCTCGTCCACATTTATATACATGTATAGAGAAGCGTTCCTTGAAACCCGAGTCCTTACACATGGTGGGACCCCAACCTATAGTGTTGAAGAGGAAGGAAAAGAGTAAGAAGAAGTAGAAGAAGAGGCGGAGACAAAGAAAACAAAAGAAGAAGAAAAAGGAGAGGTAGAGACAGATGAATAGAGGAATAAGAGAAATAAGAGGAGGAAGAAGAAAAGAAAGAAGGAGAGTAGGAGCAGAAGGTAGAGACCAGCCCTAATAAAAATACTACACTTGAGGAAGAGGATATATCCCCAAGATTGTCTCTTGAACCCACTAAAAAGGAGGTAGTTTCTACCTTGGCTCCCTTGAGCACACCCATAATGTCCAAGAGGAAAAGGCAGAGGAAGGCTCCCCTCCATTTCAAAATAATAATAAGCACGAGGATTAAGCAGGAGAAGTGACAAACACAAAAAAAACCCATCATAATTGAAGAATCACCAAACAAGCATGAATCACTAGAGTCCATGGGAATGAAGGTTGCAAAAGTAACATCACCAAAAGAAACCCTAAAGGCTACCATCACCTATGTTAGGAAGCCTATCACTAGGTCAACATCATCTAAGGAAACCAAGGCACCTGTAACCCTCCAACAAAAATGAAAATGCCTGCTATATGATCCCCAAATAATGCTATAGGAAACATTGGCAGTGCTATAAGAAAGACAAAAAGAGCTACAGGAAGAGAAACATGGGCAAAAAGAAGGAAAGGAAGCAACACCACAGGTATAGGAGGGGGTTTCTTCTACAAAGACATTTGATGGATATTTTCTAGAGTTGCAAGAGCCTAGCCCACATCCAAATCTAAGCTCCTGCTACAAATTCATTGAGAGAGGCAGAGTGATATCATAGAAATTTGTAATCCCTCTCTTCTTTGAACTCGAAAAAGAAACAGGAAGGACACATCAATGGATGCAAATTTCTAAGTCAAAGAAATTACAATATGTGGGCCATGTGGAAGAAAAAATCCTAGAGATGGGGAGTGAGTTGAGTGAATTGAGAGATAGAGAATACACCATGAGAACACAATTGAGATAGAAACCACAAGGTTGAGGAGGAAGTTGTAAGAAAAGGAGACCAAATTGGTCACCATGGCAAGCATCTCCATGGAGGCACTTCAATGCATGTTTCCATCTAAATCATATACGCTATACCTCAAAAATTAATGGATGTAGTTTCAAATCAAGACATTGTCACAACAGGGGACCATGCCATTCCAGGATTATAGGAAATTCATCGATCTATGTGGCAAGAACACCCTTAAAGACAAGGAAAAATTATCTGAATTCTACCTACACAACCTTGCCTTGACAAACTTGAATGTGTGTGTAGTATACCTAGGGGGGATAATATGGGGTACAAAGGGAGGTACCCAAGGGAATAATGTAATAATGGGATGGGGCATAGTAATAAATAAGGTGGTTAACCTGTATCATGTAAAGTACCACAAGTAGTTAATAAGCCCATGGTATTAGATAGATGGTATAGAGGGAACCATGGTAATGACCCATGGTATTGTAGGTATGAGGCCTATATAGAGCCTAGAGACTCCCCATTGAGAGATGTGAAGGTTTATTGTATGAGCAGGCATATGGCTTATGGAGCGTTCTCCTTCATTAAGGAGTGAATGTATGGTATTGCACTTCCTTAAGGGTTTGATCAATAAATAAGCATTTCTATCTATTTCTATCTTATTATTTCTGGGTATATTTGTATTATCATATATTTCTAGGTCAACAAGTGGTATCAGAGCACTTTCTTAGGCAAAGAGGAGAATTTTGTTTTGCAAGAACTTTTCAGGGTGGTGAGTTTGCAGATCATATTTGTACACTTTGGTGAAAATTTTGCAGAATATAATTGTAGATCTGGGTTCCTTACAAAAAAAATACCCAATGTGAAAAAAAATTGGCCGAATCAGAGTCCGGAAGAGGCAGATATCATTGATTTAAAAATCAACTATGTTGTAGATATTTTTTGGGGCGGTGAGTTTGCAGATCAGATCAGTATGTTTTGGTACAAAATCTATAGAATCTAATTGCAGATCTGGGTTGTTGGTGAAAAAACACCCAATTTGAAAAAACAAATTGGCTGAATCAGAGTCCAGATGAGGGAGATATCGCTGATTTAAAAATCAGTTGTGTTGTGGATATTTTTTGAGGCAACGAGTTTGCAGATCAGATCTATACATTCTATGGAAAAATTTGTAGAATCTAATTTCATAATTGGGTTCTTTGCAAAAAAAATACCTAATTTCAAAAAAAAAAAATCAATCGAATCAGAGTCTGGATGAGGGAGATCTTGCTGATTTAAAATTAGCTCCTTTTTCAGAAATTTTTGTGACGGTGGGACAACTGAAGCGTGAATCTGAAATTCCAGTGCCTAGATTGGAATTTGATGAAAATGTACAAATTTGATGGCTCTGATATGGAAATATGGGTAGAAAAAATGGAACAATATTTCTCTCTAAATCACATCGTAGATGATGAAACTAAACTGCGTGTGGGAGACCTTTACTTGGACTAAGAAAGATGGCAATCGTGGTAGTCACATTATAAATGCTATCCAAGGACAATTACTTGGAAAATGTTCACAAAATAAATTTGTGACCACTTTGACCGTAAATCTAATTTTTTGGGTCCTCTTACTAAACTCAGACAGATAGGCACACAACCTAGCAAAGATTTTATTTTTATACGAAAGAAGGAAACCAAGAAACCTAAAGGGTTATTTTCTACTGGTATCTCCTTATTGTAGGTTCATGGATTGATTCAAAAGGAGAAGATCATTGTGTCTATAAATCCTAGTTGTAAGTATAATTTTATCAATGTTAATTTGGCAAAAAAATTGCAAGTTCTAGCAAAACAAATGGAGCACACATAGGTTAATAATGAGGAGGTGCAAGTTTATAAAGATTTGAAGCTTTCTATGGATAAGTATGTGTTGCATTGTGATTTTTATATTTTAGATATGGATAACATGGATGTTGTTTTGGGATATCCTTGGATGGAATCTGTGGGTACTGTCAATATTAATGTGCGGAAGAAATTCATGAAACACTGGTATAAAAAGAAGAAAATAACATTGCAGGATATTTCTATTAAGACCCAAGCAGAGACTATGGAGGAAGAATCACAAAGCTATAATGACACTGAAACGTCAGATGATGAGTCTTTAATGGTCAACAACCAAACACAAACATCAAACTGGGTACTAGAAAAACAAGGAGAATCCAAGGAGGCTTAAGCAAAAAATGTTACAAGTACTGATACAGCAGATGAGGACTCAGTGGTTGAAGTAATATTGGAAGATAAGAAACAAAAATAGACACCAAAACATGTACCAAATACCAATCAGGCTCCTTTAGGTGGTGAATTAAAGAAAATGACACTGTCGGTTAAAACTTTAGCATATCACCACCCACTTCACCCCGCAAGAAAACAACTGACAAGATGGAAATGAATTAGCCACAAGGACAACCACCCCTACATGAAAAATAGAGAGGGGCAATGATCCACCTACTACACATCAACATAGAAGAGCCTCCAGGGTCAACTTCCATCTCAAGCGAGTGAGGCACCAACTAGATTGAGGGATCGCCTTTCTCTTGGATGGCTAGATGCACGTGCATGTCACCAGTGGACTACTATTTTGAGTAGATTTTATTATTTGTGTTCCTCTTATGTTTCGGGGACAAAACATGTTTAAGGGGGGTGGAATGTGGCATACCTAGGGGGGATAATATGGAGTACAAAGGGAGGTAACCAAGGGAATAATGTAATAATGGGATGGGACATAATAATAAATAAGGTGGTTAACTGTATCATGTAAGGGACCATAAACAGTTAATAAGCCCATGGTATTAGATAGATGGTATTGAGGGAAACATGGTAATGACCCATGGTATTGTAGGTATGAGGCCTATATAGAAGATAGAGACTCCCCATTAAGAGATGTAAAGAATTATTGTATGAACAAGCATATGGCTTGTGGAGTGTTCTCCTGCCTTAAGGAGCAAATGTATGGTGTTTCCCTACCTTAAGGGTTTGATCAATAAAGAAACATTTCTATGTATTTATATCTTATTATTTCTGGGTATATTTGTATTATCATATATTTCTAGGTTAGATCTATAATAGTGTGGGACCCCAATGCAAAGTTGGGGGAATTGTAGCTGATGGCCCTTGCATCATGGATGAGTTATGAGGAGGCTAGGGCTGAGGAGATGAAGAGAATAATATGAAAAGAGGAAAGAGAGCCCCTATACATCAGAGAAGAACAAATAAATTCCATGGCTATTATTAGTAACCACAAAATCATTTCCAATGATGCCCAACTTTCACTAAGATACATGGCTACCCAAGAAGAGGCCATCTCCCATTTTGAGAAAACTTTAAGATTGTTGGGGACTAAGAGCCAATAATAATGCCAGAAGAGATGGAATAACTTGCCACACAGTCTCTAGATTAGGGAGTACCACTCTCCTAATAGATTGAGAAATTCATTGGAAAGGACACCCTTGTATAAGAAGGCCATGTAAAGATTGAATATCAATTGGATTGGACTAAAGCTCAATACACCTTTGTTGTTGGGTTTGCTAGAAGGTAGGAAGGAAGAAGAAGAAACAAAGCAGTGAGAAGAGACAAAGATAAATGTAGAGTTCCTTCCTCATGAAGAAACACCATCCACAAAAGCCTGGGATGTCAGAGAGGCCACTAGGGGTATGAAAGATATGGATATAGATGAATAGATTGCTTAGAGGATAAACATACATTTAAGTAGGGGGCTGATGATGAGGCTCATCAATAAGTAAAATATATGGTTCTAAATGCCACTCACTAGCTTATTAAATTTAATTTTCTCACATTTATTTACATATTTTTTTATATTCTACTTAATGAGAAGAGTGAAGGTGAGTTACTATGTCATGTGGCCTAATGTGTGTTAAATGTAGGAATTGGAGAAGTTTTTGGGTTGACTTAAGTGCAGGAATTTGAAGTAGGAAAGAAATTGAGATTTTAGGAGATGGCATCCCTCCTTAACTCTTAAAATCATTTAAAGATTCCTCCAATCTATCTCATCAGCTCAGTGTCACTGACAAAAAATAAAGCTGAGTTCATTAGCAGCCAAGTCAGTGACAGTCAAGGAAGAGTTATCATCAAGTTAGGGAGCCAAGTATCCCTATCTTCTAGGGAGTTGATGGTAGCTCTAGTTTTGCTTAAATAAGAGAGCCAAGGGACTCGTTAGGATTCAATTTTTTATTGTAGCCAAGAGGCGATTTGAGATGAAACATTCTGACTATTATTGTTATGATGTACTTGACATTTTTATGATAATGAGAAATTATGTTTTGATCTAGCACTGAGTTGACATAGAGGGATGAAGCTCTTTGGCTAGGGCCCGAAGCTAGTAGCATAAGTTCCTCTTTTGTAGTTGTATTATTAGCTTAGAATGACAGTTAGCTGCTAAAGTTTTTATGTATTTATGTTAGCTTAGCAAGTTACTTAAATTGTTGCTTAACCTTGTTTCCATTAGTTTAAAGACATAGATTAGTGTTGCAGTTTAGTGAAGGAAATTATACCAAAAAAGATTGTGACAGTGGCCCCTACCTCATCTCCCTCATGGGATCATAATTAGAGGACCCCACTCTCAAAGCCCCAAAAACAGAGTTTGTTGTTTTTTTATTACATAGATTAAGTTTCATTCTTAGCTAGATAATTGTTTATGATTTCTTTGAAGCATTTCCAACTGTTATCTTGTTTTCTTAAGCTTGTTTTAGCCTAAAAGGAATTCCATTTCATAGATCTAGTCCTTAATAGCAGATAGATCAGCTTCCAAAATTTCAACTCAGCTTTTCCATGTGGACATGTAGTGATTTATAAATGAAAAGAGAAACAAGTTTTAATGTAAGGAATGTTGATCTACAGGAAGAAAGTCCTCCAACCAGCTTCACGTAGGTCTTCTCCACCTTTTGTTGAGGCAGGCCATCCCATAGTCTGAACCTTTGTTTTTTATCCACTGTGTGCAAGATACCTTAGGAAAATATGACCTCGTTGGGGTGTTGGGCTTGGTCTTGAGTGATTATCACCTTCCCTACACCTTCTAAAACTGTCATGCACTCCAACACCTCATCTCACTATTCTTACCCTCCAAAAACTTCTCAGCTAACTTCCTATAGTAGTTTAGGACATCTTGTAGCAGTTTCCTCTAGAAAAACTATATCAGATTGTTTTGACCCTATTTTGACCTAAAATCATAGGATATCCTAGAATAGGAGTAGGTTAACCCCTCAGCTTGGACTCCATGACCAGAAGTGCCACCTACACCAACCTTCCCATTCCTTTCCCTCCTACAAGATCGGATAGCATTAGTTTTTATATTTATGAATTTAGTAACTAAGAATTTTTTTGGAAATGTGAATGAGATAGTTAATACATGTGTGCTTGAATTCAGAGATGATAGAGTAACTTTGTATTTTCAAGCAGTCCTGATAGCTAAATGATCAATTTCAATATTGGAATAGTTTCCTTTCTGAAAGTGATTCGTTTCATTTCATAGCTAGATGATTTATGGAATTTCATATCTTTTTCCATTTGGTAGCTTTCATTTCCTAAATAGACAAGCATTTACTTTCCCTACAGTAGAACTAGATTTACATTCACTGTCAATAGTTAGACTCCCTTTAGTGTAATAGAGGACTAGTCTGGAACCCTAATGGTCAAGTTCCCAAGTTGATAACTGACATGGGTATAATGTTGCATCTACTATGTATATAACACCAAAACCTCTAAATTTGTACAAAACCTCAGGTTAATAAAGTAAAGTTGGTAGCCCTAGGAGTTGTAGCATTCTTGCTACAATACTTAGGCTCATCAATGAGCTCATCAGAAGTGGGATTTTTTGCAACTCAAATGTTAATTATTGATTTTAAAACTTCCAATGAAGAGGGCTTCTAATGCATACTAGAACATGGTCATGGGAGATCCACATAACCGAAAGCCAAGGGAATATTTTGCACCTAAGTGATATGGGCCATATTGAAGATGTGAATATCGTAACTCCTGGGTAAATTCTAATTTGAAAAAGTTTTGATGTTGAAGGGGCTCCCATATGTGGTGGCTATTGATCATGACCATCCAAAGAATCAAGGGTGAAACATGAATTACAAAGGTACATAGCCCCCCAACAGGAGCCCAAAGGCTTTAGCACCCAAGCACTAGGCCTGAGTTCACGACACTCGGTCCCATGGGATAAATAGGAAGAGGGCAAAGGAAAGAGGAGATTGAAGGCATAGGAACTTTATGTTTTTGTAATTTTATTTCAAATGACATTACGAGGATAGAATGCTCTAATATTGCAATTCCTATGCATTAAGCCTTTGGTCATAGGCAGTGGTCCCATGGTTGATAAGTGATAAAGGATCTTAAGAAATAGGATACAAGGCAATCAAAACTCTATGTATTTGTAAATTTATTTCATAATAATTACGATATCATAGGGCCCGATCATACAGAATGAAGATAACCAAAGATGGATGACTCGGTAGCTATGTTACAGAGCACCGCTAATGCCACCACATTTGATCACTTCCAGCTCCAGAAGGGGGAATTCAAGCAATTGAGGGGAGAAAGTGACAAACATATCGATCGGTAACTGTGGAGGAACACCTTGGTAGAGATGTGGCCTGATCAAAGGCAATCATAGGAATTGGCATGGGGATATTTTGTTGTGGCCATAATTTAGGTTTCCCATATTTTACTTTTTTGTGTGACTTGTTACATTTTAAAGAAGGAATCAAAATATGTTATGTAATCATTTGAATATTTGCATGCCGAGACAGCTAATCGATCAAACAACTATAGAATTGGGGGATATTTTGTAATATTTTTTGCTAAGGTTCTCTTTATAAAAAGAGGGAAAGTATTCATTTGAAAGGTCCCCAGATTTTGTATTTTAGGGGAACAAAATCTGTCTTTGTAGGTATTCTAAGTTTAGTGTACATAAATAGGTTCCAAATCTTGGTTTAATGGCTTGTTCATGTGGTGCTAATGTCTATACAAATGTCAATTGTGTTGTACCTATGATATGAACTCCATTTTCAAATATTAATGAAGTAGATCTGGTGATTCCAAGCATAGTAATGTGTATTATGTTTTCCCCTTTGTTTTCCATTTAATGTATGTTTATCTTCCTCTAAAATTGTGTAAAGAAGCAACTAGTTTCACTCTCAAATTATGGATTTACTTATATTATAGGGTAGCAATGATACCTATGAAATTACAGATTTACTAGTGTTATATTGTAGCCAAAAGTACCCGTGAGATCAAATATTTACCAATGTTATTTTGTGATAGAATGTACCCATGAAAGTATAGAGCTAGAAACCTTAAATGTGCTCCACAATTTCTGCACTTTCATCTCCTTATTCTTCAATAGTTCTATAGGATTCATTGCTTATGATTTTTTGTTATCCAACCCTCTGCATTGAATTTCTTACTTACTTTCTCTTTCTCCATTTTTTCTAAAATGAAAAATATTAAGATGCATTTTCACTATATGCCAGCCACCATATTAGGACATTAATTGTTGGGATGAGTGATCTATGCCTACATATATATATAGGTGTGTATGTTTAAGTCTAATCTTGGTGAAGGGTGATTGAACCAAGTTATAAATAAATCTAATTCCAATTATATTAAATATGGAGTGCAACACGAAGTCACAACAAATTCTTAAAACACTCTAAGATGTCCTAGGCACTAACCCTTTCCTCAACCCGAGCATTGTCTCTAGGAGCTACAACACCCAACATGTGAACGAATGCTTACAACAAGAACAGGAGGAAGCATTGAACAATAATTACAACCTCACTGACAATGTTATGTTTATGTTTAAAGAAAAATTGTATGTGCCCTATGTAACCAACTCGAAGAAGCTCATAATGGAAGAGTTTCAAAAAATATCTTATTAATGCCATCCTAGTTAAAAATTAATGATAACATTCTTAAAGAAATAATATTGTTGGATAGGAATGAAGAAGGTATTTTTGAATACATTTTTAGGTGACTATAATTCCACCAAGTCAAAGTGGAATGTATGAACCCAACAAGATTGCTACAACCAACCCCAATTCCTAAATAGAAGTGGGAATTCATATCTAAAGGAATTCATCATAGGATTTCCAAGGACATCCAAGTAACATCATGCCATTATGGTGGTATTCCATGAGTTGAGTAAGGGAGATAACTTCAGAACTATGAAGTTCACTCATAAAGCTATTGAAATAGCTCATATTTTTATGAAGGAAGTATTCAAATTGCATGGCATACCCAAGAATATCATACTTGTTTGGGATGGCAAGTTGACTTCCAATTTTTGGAAGGCAGTGTTTGCAAGTTTTGGAACCTAGGTAGTGTTTAGTATAGCATATGGCATCCTCAACCAGATGAATAAACTAAAAGAGTGAAATTATTTTTAAAGGACATGCTGAGGATATGTGTTATGCATCAACCAAGGAGGTGGGAAGAGTTCATACCACTAGTTGAATTTTCATACAACAATGGGTACCAAGAGGCACTGAAGATGAGGATGTTAAATGAATTTTATGGTAGGAAGTGAAACATTCACTTTAGCTTGGACAACCTAGTGAAAATAATGGTTCTTTGATCTGAATTGTTCAAAGAAATGGTAAAATTAATCAATATCAGGAAGAAATTAAAAGAAAGCCAAGATAGGAAAAATAGCTATTTAGAGTAGCAAAGAATGCAAAAAGAATTACAACTAGGACATCATGTCTGTCTCTGCATCAGACCAAGAAAGAGCTCACTAAGAGTGGGATATTGTAGTAAGTTAGCACCCAAACTTTGTGGACCACTTCAAATATTGGAAAGAGTGGGACCAATAGCTTACAAAATGGCCTTACCACTCACAGTGAAATCACATGATGTATTTCCCATTTTTTTTCTCAAGAAGTATGTACATGAAACTAATCATGTGGTTGATTAGTAGATGATATATGTTGAAACTAAGGGGGAATTTGAACCATAACAATTATGCATCTTGGAAAAAAATAAACCATGCCCTCGAATTGAGTAATGGAGCAGATCAAGGTGCAATTGAAGCATTGTAGACATGATGAAGTAACCTAGAAATATGTATTAAAAATGAAGGTACTTTAACTATTGTTGTTTAATGAATAAGATGTATAACCTATGATTATAAAGCTCATTTTTGTTTCTTTTATTTTATGGTTATATAGCATTGAAGAAGTTGTTCCCTTAAGGGTGTTTGGTTTATAATAACCCCACATCTCCTTATTTTTTAAAATTAATTGTGATTGTGTATGCCAACGCGAAAGCCATGAATGGGTAAGTTGAACTTATATCAACACTTGAAAATATTTTCAAAATATAAAATTTTGACTTTGGCCTAAAGGAAGGGGTGCACACATCCACAGTCTAAGGGGGTGGTGAGCCTGAGTTCCTTGAATGGCCACGAACCTAGAAGAATTAAATACTAAACATGGTGGAATTAAATTCATAATTTAGTTACAAGCCATTCAAATTCATCCTCTAACAAAATTTTTATATGATGTGATTACGCAAGGTGTGAGTAGCTATCAACTAGTTATGTCATTGGAATGGGGTGGTGGAAGCATATGTGAATGCCCATTTCCCTCCTTCAGTTTCCAACCACCTTAACACACCCAAATAAGCATAATTTTTTATTCATTTTAGACTATAGACTATGATATTCCTTGTTGTGATTATGATTAATAAAGCCCTATGTTGTGCTGGTTAATTCCATGTTCATGATGGAAGTAATAAACTAGTTGTTAAGTCTCTCTTTTTGATGTATATTTCATCCAATTTTCCCAAAAAGTGGTGTCTAAAATCAAAATTTCTCTTTTAACCCCTTATATTATCCTCCATCTTATGTGGGAGAATCCCACATCCTTGTATTAAATCAAGACTATGGATTGGGGATTAACTTTTGAATCAACACCACTAGTACTCTTCCAACTCTACAATGCAAATCCAATTAACCACATGCAATGATGCAAAATCCCCAAATTATTGGCCCTTAGCACCAAGGGCTTAGGTAAACATCAAGCCATATTATTAGGCTCCAAAACCTTGACTTGTATTACAAGGAGCTAACACCTTTTGGGCCCCATAACAAACAATACTCTTCTCTAACTAACATGATGGCAGGAAACAAAGATGGCATTAGTGAACATGCCAATAGTGGTAGAAAAAAACGTAATTTCCATGAAACATCAACTCTTTCAGGTTCATTAGTTGATGGGACTGCCTTGCCACTCATCTGCACTTTAAAAATCTTGTTACTTCCATAACTTGTGGTGGTAGACAAACTTCATTTATCATGAGAAATCTTATATGTTGGGTGCATTATTCAATGGGACCACCTCGCAACTCATCTGTGTTTTACAACTCTTATTACTTCCTTAAGTTTCTGGAGGTGGTTGATACACTTCAAATAACATGAAATATCTTGTCCCTTAGTTCCACTAGTCTATGGGATTAACTTGACACTTTACAACTCTCATTACTTCCATAAGTATCAAGTGGGGGTAGACAAACTTTAGTTAATATGAAATGTATCATATGTAAAGTCCATTATTTGATGGGACCACCTCGCTACTCATTGGAACTTTAAAAATCTTGTTACTTACATGAGTATTTAGTGGAAGTACAAAAACTTTGGTTAACATGAAACATCCCATCCACCATGTTCGTCATTATATGGGACTACCTTATTGATCATCAACACTTCACAACCCTGTTTAATTCCATAAGTGTCGAGTGGTGGTAGATAGAATTTACTTAATGAGATACTTTCCATTAGCTAGGTTTATTAACTAATAAGACTTCCCTTGCATGGGACTATTATCATTTAGAAACCCTCACACTTTCTCTTAACAAGTTAGTGGCCGCTTAACAGAAAAATTTTGATGGAGACTTTTACATAATTATTTGTTGATGGATTCATATTGGAAAGGTTTGATCCTAGTACTTAACTTATGATCGATATTTGATATTGATTAAGGAAGGCCCCTTGTGTTCTATTTTTAATGACAAGGGGGTGGTGGGGGGGGGTGGTGCAGTTGGGATTAGCACCAAACCACCTCTCCTTGATCAATGGTTTTCAATTATTGTAGACTCTCTCCTTCCAAAATTTAATACCATTGTTGAGGGCTCATGATATTGTTGGATTTTTTGAAGTTGTTTCCATGCTATCCAAGTCATGGTTATAGTGTGGGAACCATGATCACTAAGAAACTACAATCACTAAGATTTATAATCTGTTAACCTACAATTGGTAGGCATGTCAAGGAGCGGTCACTCCCCATAGTGATGATATGGTTGTGCCACCTAGGCTAGGTGTAGACCATGTGGATGCTAGTGGCTTACTCATGATGACATGGCCTCGTACGATAGGCCAAAACTTCTAATGGGAATAAATTTTGATCTTGGACTCAGATTGAGATAAATTTTATATCATTGAAAAGCTCCCAATGAGTTGATCAAAAATTTGGTATCAAAAATAATTTCCACAATTTAAAAAAATGAGGTCTTCGGTAACCCCCATATTCATAATAGATATTGGATGTTAGTTAAAATGAACATGTAACACCTCCCACAGCCTAAGAAAATATAAGGCTGTGGGAGGGATGTTGTTACACTTTCACAACTTAGTGGTGTCTTGCATGGTGTCCCATATAGAGCTTGATAAGGAGGAACCCTGACCAAAATGTCGTAAATGTTATTGTAGGAAAACTCTACCAATGGTAGGTAATTCTCCCATTAAGTTTGGCTATCCATATCATAAATTCTAAGAATCTCTTCCACAAACTAATTTACTCTTTTAGTATACCCATCTGTTTTTTGATGATATGCAATGCATAAGTTCAATTGAGTCCCTGAAATTGGCTGCAAACTTATCCAAAAAATAAATGTAAAGCAAGAGTCTCTATTGGTAATTATATTTGCAGATAACCCATGTACATAAATAAAATCACTTATAAACACTTGTGCCACATCAATAAAATCAAAAGTATCTCTAACTGGGATGAAATGCTTTGGTCAATTAATGAATACAACTAAGATGACATCATTTCTTTATGATGTGAGTGGTAAACCCACAATGAAATCCATCAAAATGATCTCACATTTAGACACAATGATATCATGCAGTTGTAGGAGTCCTTTTAGGTGTTAATGAATATCCTTCACTCACTTATACTCAAGACATTTGGTGACAAACTCGACCACCACACTTCATGCTTACTGAAAAGAAAAGTTTCTTAATGTCTACATACATCCTCTTTACATCGATATGCATAAAATGAAGTCATTTGTATGAATCCTTGAGGATGATTCTCTATATACTCCCTTCCTTAGGGATGTACATTCTACCTTGAAATCTCAATATTCCATCTAGTTCAAGGGCATAACCCTCAAACTTTGGTTCTATTATCTTCCCACTATGGAAAATTGACATAGCCTTTAGATACCTACTATCTTTAAATAGTTTTTCTAACACACACTCCCTAAAATTGATTGCCAAGGGTACCAGGGATAAAATCCATGGTATTCTTCTCAGTGCATCGGCTACCAAATTCTCTTTTCCCTTGTTTTGCAATATCCCAAAATTATACTAAATAATGAATTCACTCCATTTCCCTTATCTAGAATTCAAAACTATCTGAGTGAAGAGATGCTTCAATATCTCATGATCATTATTTAGCTGAATGCTCCTCCCAATAAGGTAGTGCCTCCAATGTTTGAAAGATAGTATCACACCTACTAATTCTATGTCATCAACTTCCTGGATGCATAACCTATTGCTCCCCCTTCTATAATTAACACAACTCCTAATCCATATCGAAGAATTCATGTAAATTGTGAAGTCCTCCATGTCAGGCACTCAAAGGATCATTGAGATTGCTAGTAATCACTTCAGTTTGACAAATGAAGTGTCACAATATCTATCCATTCATACCTAACTTCATTTCATTGTAATGTGATGATGGGTTTTGTAATATTTTAAAGCTCTTCCACAAATATCCCATAATAACCTGTTAGCCCAATGAAGATAACCACCTCATGAGCATTTTTCAACATTGACCAATCAATTATGCCTTTCACATTTTATTGGTAAAAAAAATATTTTCTCCTAATTTTATGTGCGAGAGGTAATGATTTTTCTTTTGAAAGGAGAATTTTGAAAATTTTCCATACAACTTATTTTTTGTTAAGCATGTCAACACAACCCTTAAGTGTTCTTCATTCTCCTTTTCATCCTTGGAATACACGCGAATGCCATCTAGAAAGACTTGCATAAAGTGGTCAAGATACTTTCAAAATATTCCATTCATGAGGCTCATGAACATTGTTGGTGCATTGCATTGGTTAAACCAAACTACACTACTACAAACTCATTATGCCTAAACCCAATTTGAAAGGAAATTTTTGGGATTTCATCTTCCTTTATCCTTAACTGGTGGTGTCGAGATTGCAGATCCATTTTCAAGAAAATCATTTCTCCCTTCATTTCACCAAAGAGATAATCGTATCTAGGTATCGGTTGCCTATTCTTTACTGTGGTGTGATTCAGTGCCTATAATCTATGTATAATCTTAAGGAACTATATTTCTTCTTGATAAAATTTTTTGGTATAGCCTATGGTTAAATAATAGACCTAATAAGTCCCAAATATAACAACTCTTTTAACTACAACTACAACTCACAAATCGTTTTCCCTCTTAGGTGGTGATCTTGGAAAATCTTGGGGAAACACCCTAAAATTTTGATAGAAATGAGTGCTAATCTGGGGAAGGTGTGCTAATTTGGGGAAGGTTGCTTCTCATCACTTGTGGTCTTAACCACATATAATTTTCATCCGTTTCGGAGGTAAAATTTTACCTTTAGCATTGAGATGAATTGTAGATAGATTCCTTTATTGATACCACACATCTTAATTGATATAACTTCATTATCGAAATAGATCATTTTTTATTTGAAGCAATCTACTAAATCTCAATGATATTTTATCCATCCCATTCTAATGATTATGTTCCACATCCCCAACATAGTAACATATGCCTTCAACATAGTTGTACAAAACTAAAGGTTTACCTAACATTAGTCAATAGTACGTCCTACTTCTTCTTTTAATCTATAAGGAATTTCAAATTTTTCAAAGTCATTATGCTCATAGGCTAGCAACACACATTTTTCCAGTGAAAATGGTGAAATGAAGCTATCTGTAGTGTTAGCATAAAATTTTAATTTTAATTGTCACGTGATTTTTCATACCTAAGGTTTGTACCGCAATGAATTGGTGTTCATTTTCGTCGTCATCAACCACTGGATAAATTTCATGGTGGGTACCTTATCTTCCCACTAATGCTTTCGATTCTCTATGAGTGTTACTTGGCTAGTCAGGTCCCCCACATCCCAAAAAAGTGATGCATGCTATACACTAAATAGAATGTTGCACACCTTCTAGAATGAGACCCTTCCTCTACGACTCCTGTTTAGAATTGGATCCTTCCTCTAAGACCCCTGCCTCTACTTGCAGCTACATGCAACTATCCTTGACTTGCACGAGCCATCGAAGTTGCTAGAAAAGGTACACTGGAACCCATTGAAATTCTTGCCACCAAATTTCTAGCTTCAACCCTGTTTCCATATGTCATTAGCCTTGAACTTCCTCCCCAAGAGAAGGTCCACGTTGCTTTCCCCAAAAACTTTGGTGGTTGTGGAAAAATGAATTTGTTTCCTCCTTTCATGCCAAAGTCCTCTTCTATCTAGCGAGAATTTTCAACAACGTTTGCAATTAATTTGAACCATTTCCACAACCTTATGGTTCAATCCATAAATGAGGCAATATACCTAGCACTAATTAGCAACCATATAAGAGACTTTATTAACCAATTCCATAAATATGATCTCATATTATTCTATTATGGAGTTCCCTGCTCCAAAGAATGGAATGATACTAGTTGTTCTTCATAATATGCTAGTAGGTACTTCTTCCTAAATTTTATCACCAAAAAATGATGATCTAGCTATTTGTAACTATCTGGATCGCAATACACCATGTATGATTAATTTTACCATAGTAAGATCAATTTCACCATGGGAATAATTTAGTAAACCATTTTTATTAAATTATTTTTGGTTAAAATTGAAAAACCCCATGAGAATAATTGAATAAATCATTATTTATTATTTTTTTCTCGGAATAATTATTAAATCAATATTTTATAATTGTTCCTTGTCACATTTGACTAAATCACCTAGGACTAATTAAATAGATCATTATTTACTTATTATTCCTTAATTTCATTATTGGAATAATTGTTAAATCACTATTTAATAATTATTTCAATTCCACATTATTCTTAATCCTGGCAAAATAATTAACAAATATTTTTATTTATTAATTATTTCTAAATAAATATATTTGACCTTTTTGAATATGTTTTCCCTCTCCAAAATATATAATAAAATAATTCTAATGGTTAGATCTTGATTTGATCAATATTATTTTATTATTCTTCATTTTCGAGATTAACTCAGTGCTTTGTTATAAATAGGAGAGTTTTCCATTCCTTATTCACCATGATCATTATCATCATCACCATTATTGTCTCATTTCACTTGATCTCCCATTTGAGTTCTACATGTTGTTTCGGGTTTTTCACACATTGAGAGAGAGAATTGATGATTGAAGCATCAAGGACATCAACAGACCCATCCCATGAAGGGGTATCTGCAGCCCCGTTTTGTAGATCTACTTTACCAGGCGTTATCAATAAAAGATTTATTAATTTTAAAAGTCCTCCCATTTGGGTTATTACATCAGATGTATACATTGGTTTTTATTGTTTTGGATCATACATGTTGTTTTGTTGCACATTTTTCTAGTCTTATTGTAGATCTAAAGTGTAAAAAACAACAAATTGTTGTTAGGGTCACATGTCACCTAGTGACTTAAGTGCTTTCGGTACACCTTCTAAGAAATTTCACACTAACAAACGGTGACTCCATTGGTGTAATAATTAATTTCTTGGGTGACTAAACTTTTAGTAAATTTTACGGTTTCCTAAAGCTATTTTTAGCCTCTCAGTTTCTATTTATAGTATTCTTTCCTTTTTGTCAAATTTTCAGATTTTGGTGGTTTTCTGGTCCTTTCTGCAGGTCACAGGTACCAACCAAGTAGGAGATGACAATATATGTGTGATATCTACTGACTGAGGGTCCCGAGAGAAAAATTCACATTTCAGCCCCAAATATGCATTCTAGAGAGCACCTTTTGGTTGAATATCTATGTTTTCCACTGTTCTAGGTTAGTACTTGCATTTTGGATTTTTCCGAGAATTTTGCAGAAATTTTTTAGATTTTCCAAGAGTGTTGTGTGTAGATTGGGGAAGGGTTTCTTATCTCTGTTTCAATTTCCCCTAGGCCTAGATTCTCTTAGTTTTTATGTTTGAGGAAGTAAAAATCCCTGTAGGTTTTAGAGTACACCTCTACATTTTTACGAAGAGATTGGTTGGGTGAGGAGTCCAGAGTTTCAACATTTTTAACCACTGATTTTAAGAGTCTAGTCCATTACTTCACCACACTTGTGCATAGGTTTATTCCACATTTCCTCCCTTTAGGGTTTGGGTTTTTACTTTCCCCTTTAGGATTCCCTTGTGTTGGAAATAATACTGAGAGGAGGGGGGGGGGGGGGGGGATTGAAATAATATTATCAAATACAATAAATACTTTATTCATTTCATAACTTAGATACATATACGCTGCTAAATCAAATTAAGGGAACTCGCGTGGTAAATAACGCACTGTGTCTAATGCAACAAGCATATAGAATACTTATGATATCATTATCCATTAAATTTATCTTTAGTTAGTGCATTAGAACTCTTTAAAACCATATGTATAAGTAGTAGTGCATGTAAAATAGAACAGATCACTCACACACAAGAAGCACAACAATGTAACACCTGATATAAGGTGGAAACCCAATGGGGTGAAACGAATTGTTGCAAGTTGGTCTTATCTTCTTTTAATAAGAAACTTCTTTTACAATAGTTCTGTACTAGTGTAAGTCTTATACCGTAATGCAGGGTCTAGCCTGTAAGAAGGCTCAACCTTCACATTCATTCTCCAGATCTCCAGAGGGAGTTAACTAACCTCTAGCTCTTTGTACTAGCCGAATACCACTTTCTAGTCATAGGTAGCTAGCCTAGCTTGAAATAGACTCCAACCTTTACCTCGTTCTCCTCCAGCTACTAACTGGGAAGGAGCTACCCCCCATTAGCTCTTGTACTAGCTAATGTAATTGTTATTTAGTAGGTGCTATGACCTACAGAAGGCAACCTTCTCTTTCTCCTCTAGGTACCTACTTTCGTACATTCTCAGACTGGATAACTACCGAAGGCACAACACTATAATCTAAAGGCCACGTTTTATCCAATTTTCATACTGGACCCATCAATATCATTGAAGCACAAAACAATAAATACTAGCATCATCAATTTCTGAATCACTGAAACACTGAAACCCTATCAACAACACAGTCACTAGAACACAGAGTAGACTACAGAACTCTACAATAACAATCAAGCCCAATTGCAACTTCAAACATCATACTTCATTATGTATACGCTACTACGATGAATCAACCCCGCGTATATATGCGCTTTTGCCAAAGCCAACCCACGTATAGATCTATACATATTTAATCATGACTTTGCGGCTATTTCAGACATCAGTCATACCCAAATCATAACATGCGTACAATAAAACATGCATCAATAATTCAGATCTAGTCTATCCATAATCAAACCATATAAAGATGATTCATTCCAAACCATTTGATCCCGATCTATCCTTAGATCTTGTTCTCCATCAACTGGTGAGATTCCTCCTTAGCTCAGATCAAGAAATGCATCATGAACCCATTGTCTACATACTGGATCTCACACTTCATCAAATATTCAAGACTTTATCTGTCTCCTTGCATAATGATCTTCTCCTTTTATAATCTTAGGCCTTTCACAATACCACTGTCCAAAACCATAACAAATCAATACCATGGACCCAATACTAGGGATCATCACTTCTGATGAGATATCATCGTCCAAAACCATAGGTTCAATTACCAAGGACTAAATACCACGAACCAAAAATAAGTTCTCCCACATGTACACGCCTTTCCGTGCATGAATGTGCATGCATACACATACGTGACTTGGTAATGTCTAACCTGCGTGTATACGTGGCTTTGTTTGGACCAGCCTACGTATATGTTGTTTTCATTCATAGAACCTGTATGTATACGTGCCTTCGCTTCACTGAAACTGCGTACAGATCTAGAAAGGATAATTCACTCTTTCAAACATTCTTGTAGTCTGATCATCAATTCCTTGCTACTGACCTGCTGCACTATGATCTGTCATTTATGTTATTTTCCATCAAGGACAACACTTGTCTCATAATGCCAACAATCTCCCCATTTGGACTTGATGGCAAAGCTAACTTGTCATACTGAGAACTGTCATCTGATTCCTTTGAGTTGTCCAGCATCCCATGCATTCAGTCACATCTGATATCTCTTATGTCGATTCATCTAGTTATAAATAAGTGAGATGTTCTTCTACGAGTGGGTTTCCATCAAGTACAATACATGCATCATAATGCCAACAATCTCCCCCTTTGGACTTGATGGCAACAATACCAAATCACTCTCCCCCTTTGGCATCAAGGGCAAAGGGCATACCAAGATATTCTCTTCCTTTGATAAACATTCTGCTGTCCAAACTCCCCCTGAGTGCCTGCTGAATTTTTTGAATGAGCTCCCCCTTTGTATATGCCAAGGTGTACCAATCTGTCCATGCTCCCCCTGAGTACATGCTGAGTCTTTACACTGCTAAAGTGTGTTGTTTATGCTCCCCCTGACTGTAGGCAAGATCTGTAAAAGGATGTTCTACAAGAAGAACATGACTTATCTTAAATGACCTTCCTATCACCAAGACTCATACATACATCCATCTCTCAACCAAGTGAGGATATACAAATATTGACTCATCCACCCATCCAAGTGGGCTTACACCAGAAGTTTACTCATGATAAACAAGTACATTACATCATTCATCCCAGGCATAGTGGGGAAACCAAAATAGGTCGTTACATGACATTGATAACAAAAGACATATATGACATAGAGATGAAATATCTTGAGCAAGACTATGAAAGTTATCAATAACTAATATCAGCAACATCTGTCAATCACTATTTAGATCAGCAACCATGTTCTCCTTCTATTCTCCCTCTGCATTTATTCCACTTCAAATCAACAACAACTGAGTACTTGAACCAAAAGCTTCTAAGATAACGCCAACAATGCATTATCAGAAGTTTATCTGCTCCTCCTGAACCTGTTTTAGATGGTCTCTATCAGACCCATATCCGACTTCCTTCAACCAGAGTCTATCCCCACTGATTTCCTTCAAAAACACCATATACGCGACTACATCCACATAAACCTACGTATATACGTGGATGTTCTTCATAAAACTCGCGTACAACCATTTCCAGATCAACAACCTGTAAATGTCCTGTAGCAAGTTATGTCTGCATATAGATATCAACTCATCCTTTTGAAAGACATCATATCCATCTCATCAACATCAATATCTGCATGATCTTATATATCATCCATGTATCATCAATCGAGGACATCTGTATCAATAAACATATGTAAGTATCAATCTGTCATTTTATCATCATCATGTCTCCAACAATGCAATTTTGAGTAATCATTCATGTATCCAGCATACTGTATATAGTACTATGTAACTTTAGCTCAAGATCATCAACCGCAACAATCCTCATCCACATGAGAGCCAAGAACTAGAGGAGACTTGCATCAACTATATTATATGATCTTTATGCATATGACGGCAACAACATATGATAGACTCATCATCAAGTAATGAAGATGTGTATACAAGCTTTATACTTCTCCTTATCCTTATGAATATCACCATGTAAGCACCATATATGCATTATTAGAGAATCAACCACAAATCTGATCTGAACATCAACTATGTAACCCCAAGAAACATATGAGATTTTGTCATGGACAACTCATAATCATAGCAAGATAAATCACTTAGCCATATAAGCATCATCACCAAGGACTACTAACCATAATGCAACAATGCAGCATTAGAAGATTATCTGCTCCCCCTGAACCTGTGCCATCTTGTTTACTATCAGATCTGATCATGGATATATCAGCAGGAAGTATCAAGGCATTATCATCATCAAGATAGGATCAAAAACACTTCTAAACATCATACAAGTATCAAGACATTTCCTCACATCGTTAGCAGATTGTAACCATTATCAAACATAACAAATAATGGACTGAATCATATTAGACCCTTTTTCTGAGCCTGTCCCTATTGCTTTTCCTCAGACTGACATATACGCAACTGTGCAGTGCGTAACTCGCATATATACGCGATTTTCCTTTATGAAACTTGCGTATGAGATTCAGGACAATGAAGTTTTATACTTTTAGCTCCCCCTGAGTATGTTATATCTGTGTTGTGTTGTGTCTGAGTGTGTTGTGTTGTGCCACATATTTCTGTCTGAACTTCCTTCTTCTTCCATATCTTTAAGCGTGATGATGTTTTCTCCTTTCGGTATCATGCTCGTACTTTGTTCCTGCCTTCCTTTGCTCTATGTCCAAGCTTGTTACATGCATATCATCTTACATGTTTCATATTTCTTCTATAGCAATCAATAGCTTTGTGACCAAACATATTGCAATAAAAACAATATCCCTGAAAGTAGCTAGAATGTGATGATCTTTTTGAGTGATGATCTTGACTTATTCTTCTTCTGCATCCGGCTGCAACATGTCCAATATTATGACATACATAACATTCTACATTATTCATTGGAGTAGTAAAAGATTTTCTTTCAATAATTTCTTTCCTTGGTTGTTGACGGGGTTGACCTTTCATTTCCTTTTTGAGCATCTCAGATTTTGCATTAGAGTTCCTTGTCTTACTTTGTGAACTAGATTCACCTTCAATGGATTCATGAAAACCAAGACCAGTTTTGATAGTAGGAGATCTTTGACTACTAAGAATATCATCTAAAATCTTAGTACTATCTTGAAATCGTAAGAGCTTATCCTTCTCTTCTAATTTATCATTTGGAATATTTACCTCAACCTGAAGTTGCTTTTCCCTTTCACGATGTTGCTTCTTCGTGTTTTCTTCAACTTTTCTTTCTTCTTCCAACTGATGTCTTAGTTCAAGAACTTCATTTTCTTTTTTTTTCAAGTGCTTGGAGTAGTTCTTTATTTTGCTTCTTTGATTCTTCAAGACCTTCCTTTAGCGAGCGGATCTTAGCTTCAAGACTTTCATAGTAATTGGATCTATATTTGAGTTTCTTGATTGTTGTGCTCCTTTCATTGACTTCACGTCTTAAAGATGTCACTTCATCTTGCAGCTTTTGACATTGATTTTCCTTGTCCTTGAATAACTTCCTTACCTTGTTTCCTTCCTCTAATTGAGCTTTAAGTTTGGTAGTTTCTTCTTTGCAGGCACATTCCCTTTTGTTCAATAGATCTTGTTGATCTCTAATTTTATCTGTAAGCCCTTTAAATACTGCCTCTATTCGATATCTTTCTTGTTCACCCATAAGAGCAAATTTAGTTATTTCACCATCACATTCATCATCTTTAGATGGATAGATATCTCTGGAGGATAACAAATTCATACCTGATAGTTCATCTTCATTATGAAGTGATTTTGAATCTGAAGTGCTTCTTCCACATAATCCCCAACCGATTCTCCCACTGTCATAGTTCTTCTGAGATGTCTTCTTCTTCTTTGGCGCTTTCTTCTTAAGCTTCTTTCCCATTGTGCATGAATCTCCTTCAAGCGATCAAGCTTCTACCAAAGGACCTGCTCTGATACCAATTGTTGGAAATAATACTAAGAGGGGGGGGGGGGGGGGAATCTGTATTCTCAAATCAATAACTTTTCATTTTACTTAGATACATTACGCTCTCAATTAAGGAACTGGGTATATGCACTTGTCTTAATGCAACTAACGTATATCCAAAATACTTATGATTCATTTATCCATTATGTTGATCTTTAGTTAGTGCATCAGAACTTTGTTTAATATTTATAGTAAGCAGTGTGCCTGTAAATAGAACAGATCATCACACACACGAAGCACACATGAACACCATGATATAAGGTGGAAACCCAATGTGGGTGAAAACCACCTGCTGCAAGTCGTCTCTATCTTCTTTTAATAAGAAACTTCTTTTACAATAGTTTTGTACTGGTGCAGTCTTATACCAGTACGCAGGATTCTACCTGTAGAAGGCTACAACCTTCTCTCGTTCTCTAGACTCTCCTGGAAGGAAGCTACAACCCCCCTTAGCTCTTATACTAGTTGATCCACTTGCTAGTACGTAGGTGTTGGCCTACTGAAATGCTCCAACCTTTACTCATTCTCCCGCTGCTACTTGAAGGGAGCTACCACCCCCTTAGCTCTTGTACTAGCTGATGTACTAGTACGTAGGTGTCGACCTACAGAAGGCAACAACCTTCTCTTTCTTCCTCCAGCTACCACGTTTCATACATTTTCAGACTAGATACTCCTGAAGCACAACACTATAATATGAGGGCCACGTTTCATCCAATTTTCATACTGGACCCATCAATATCATTGAAGCACAAAACAATCAATACTAGCATCATCAATTTCTGAATCACTTGAACACTGAAATCCTGTCAATAACACAGTCACCAGAACACAGAGCAGAATACAGAACCCTACAATAACAATCAAACCCAACTGCAACTTCAAACATCATACTTCATTATGTATACGCTACTACGATGAATCAAACCCGCGTATATACGCGCTTTCGCCAAAGCCAACCCGCATACAGATCTATACATATTCAATCATGACTTTGCGGCTGTTTCAGACATCAGACATACTCAGATCATAACATGCGTACAATAAAACATCCATCAATAATTCAGATCTAGTCAATCCATGATCAAACCATATAAAGATGATTCATTTCAAACCATTTGATCCCGATCTATCCTTAGATCTTGTTCTCCATCAACCGGTGAGATCCCTCCTTAGCTCAGATCAAGCAATGCATCATAACCCATATCCTGCATACTAGATCTCATACTACATCAGATATTCAAGTCTTTTTCCATCCTTTGCCTAATGATCTTCTTCTCCTTTTATAGTCTTAGGCCTTACTCAATACCATGGTCGAAAACCATAACAAAACAATACCATGGACCCAATACTTGGGTTCAATTCTTTTGGATGCAATACCACAGACCAAAACCATAGGATCAAAAACTGTCGGACTAATACCATGAACCAACCATAAGATTTCCCATGAAAGTGCGTGAACTTTTCTCTGCATTAAAGTGCATGAACTTTTCTCTGCATGAAAGGAATGTTTCTCTGCATGAAAGTGCGTGAACTTTTCTCTGCATGAAAGTGCGTGAACTTTTCTCTGCATGAAAGTGTGTGAACTTTTCTCTGCATGAAAGTGCGTGAAATTTGATGCACTATAATTTATCATCTGAGTGATTTGCCATCAAGGACAACACTTGTCTCATAATTCCAACAATCTCCCCCTTTGGACTTGATGGCAAAGCTAACTTGCCATACTAAGAACTATCATCTAATTCCTTTGAGTTGTCCGGCATCCCATGCATTCAGTCACATCTGATATCTCTTCTGTCGATTCATCTAGTTATAAATAAGTGATATGTTCTTCTACGAGTGGGTTTCCACCAAGTACAATACATGCATCATAATGCCAACATGGAGGCCTTTTCCGGGAAGAGACCAGATGTGAGTCACTTCAGGATCTTCGGATCATCATTTTATTGCCATGTGACCAAAGATGGCCAGAAGAAGCTAGATCCAACAACTAAGTTGGGGATACTTGTGGGGTACACTGATACACCCCACAACTATTGGGTGTTCTTTCCTACCAGTTAGAGGACAGTCGTACGCAGAGATCTGAAGTTTGACGAGAAGAAATCCATGCAAGGATCACTTGAGAGGGAGCTCAAGTTGCATTCAGAGGAGGAACTTTTAGTTCCTAAGAAGGAGGAGCCTCAGATTGATGCATAGCAGCCGCATGTAGAGGATCCAGGAGTGGAGACATCCACTTATGTTGAGTCTTCCAGACATGGGCAAAAATGCTCAAGGGAATCTGACAGGTTGATGCTGGATGCAAGAGAGAATGTGGGATAGCCATCTTCTTAGCGCAGACAGAGGAGGTCACCCGAGCAGTACACTGGTTACATGGCCCTGGTTGGGGAGTGTGTAGAGATCGAACCTTCTTCATTCGAGGAAGCAGTGCAAAAACCAATCTGGTTTGATGCTATGGTGGAGGAGTATGACTCCATTGTTTGGAACTATTTTTGGGATGTTTTCCCAAGGTTGGAGGACAAGTCAATGGTGAGTTCTTGATGGATTTACAAGGTAAAGCAAGTAGCTGATGGCAGTGTTGAGAAACATAAGGCAAGGTTTGTTGCCCGTGGTTTCTCACAGGTCGAGGGGATCGACTATGATGATACTTTTGCTCCTGTAGCAAGGTACTCATCTGTCAGATCGATTTTGGCACTATCGGCTCAGATGGGTTGGAAGAGCCATCAGATGGATGTGAGGATTGTGTTCCTCAATGGAAATATCGAGGAAGAGGTGTACATTGAGCAGCCGGAAGGTTTTGAGACCTTCAATCATGAGTCACATGTGTGCCGACTCAAGAGGGATTTGTACGGGCTGAAGCAAGCACCTCGTGTTTGGTACACCAGGATCGACAACTATTTCATCAGGTTGGGCTTCACAAAGAGTGAAGCAGATGCGAACCTTTAACACATCATGGTAGAAGGTAAGCCATTGATCATTGTTCTTTATGTTGATGATTAAATATTGACAGGTGATGATCAGTTTATCAAGTCTTGCAAGGAGGACCTTGCAAGAGAGTTCGAGATGAAAGACATGGATCTTATGCACTACATTCTAAGCATGGAAGTGTGGTAGAAGGATGGGGAAGTGTTTGTGTCCTCAAGGCAAGTATGCCAATGAGATACTCAGGCAATTCGACATGGAGAAGTGCAAGCCCATGCAGACTCCTCTAGCTGGTAACTGGAGGAAGGAGGATGCTACTTCAAATGAGGTAGTAGTTGTTACTGTTTATCAGCATCTTGTGGGTTCATTGATGTATCTAGTGAACACACGACCAGATTTGTGCTTTGCGGTGAACCAACTAAGTCAAGCTATGGTTCAACCTACCAATATGTTTTGGAAGGTAGCGAAGCATGTGATGAGATATCTCAGAGGCACATCCCAGTATGGATTGTGGTACAGATGGACAAAGGGAGTGAAGCTTCAGGCTTCACAGATGCAGATTGGGCAGGGAGTCCATCAGACTAGAAGAGTACTCCAGGAGGAATATTCAACCTTGGTTCAGCTGCAGGTTCTTGGTACAACAAGAAACAGAGGATAGTTGCACTTAGCTCAGCAGAGGCTGAATACATGGCTACCAATCAAGCAACATGTGAGGCCATTTGGATACGGAAGATTCCAGTTGGATTGTTTGGTCAGAGGATGGATCCAACTGTGATCTATTGCGATAATCAGAGTTGTATCAAACTCTCTGAGAATCCAGTATTTCATGACAGGTCCAAGCACATCGATATTTGATATCATCATCTCTGAGACTGTGTGGTGAAGAGGATAATGTTTTTGTTTTATGTTTCGACTGAGGAACATGATGTAGATATTTTCACAAAGGCATTGTCAAAATGCAAGTTCGAGTTCCACAGAGACAGGACTGGGGTGACTGACTATCCCTTTCTTGTTGAGAGGGAGTGTTGAAAATAGCAATAAGAAATGCTAAAAATAACATTTCTATAAATAGCTTTTTGGGATACGTTCCAATTTTAGTTAGTCCCTAAACTAAAATTGAGAATTAAAATTCGAATTTGATTTTAGTAACTATTTGTAAAATAATTAATTAATTCATCTTGAGTTAATTAGTTGTAGAAAATCAAACATGAAGTCTATGTAAAAACATGCAACAATGTCCCCTTTGATTGAGGAAGTTATCACTTGATTAAGGAGATCAGGATGAGTTATACTTTAAGCTGTAATTAGTTAGCTCAGTTAACTGAGTTAAGTCCAGTTAGATTAGTTCCAATAGTTTGTGGAACTGATTGTGAGTTCAGTTAGTTAATGCATGCATGCATGTAACTACTACACTTCAGATAACTGAATATTCTCTCATAAATAACTCATGCATGTCAGTTCAGTTAGAGACCTAGTTGAGATCAGATGATGGGACAATGTGCTCTCAGTTGTAGCAATATTCCATTGAGGATATCTCTTGCATGCAGAAGGAATTCATTCCTTGGAGATTGCGCAGTTACTTTTGAGTTTGGTGAGTTGTGTGAGAGGTTAATTCACACAGGTGGCATCCAGAGGACCCAGGAGAAACTGCGCAAGGAAATAGGAGGCTTGGAGGACTGAGGGAAGGCATATGTTGTGTCTATTTAGTCTATGAGCAGCATTGAGGGATTGTACTGAGAGCTGGATAGATTGTGAGCTAAAGCTTTGTGTAATCCGATCATATTTCCACTTGTATGATAATACAGAGATCAGGGTTTTTAGCTGAGGCTTTCCCCAGAGTATTCTTTTGTGTTCATGTGTGATTGATATCTCATTCTCTGTTATATGTGTTCTATTTGATCTTGCTCAAAATCGATTAAGCTTCCGCAAGTTTGTTTGTAGAAATAGATCAAGTATTTTGCTTTAGTATATTGCATTATCAGGTGATCTACAGTGGAAATTTCTACACTTGGTGCCCATGATCCTGGATCTATAGGTTCTTAGTTTGGTGTTTCTATTGCCTAATCTCTTATTTAACTATTCGTGCTTCTGGAAGTAGTTATGTTGACTATGGGAATGGATTAGAAGTTTTCTTGCAACCATCCAGTCCATCATGTTCACATTCTTATGCCTCTTTCTACCAAAAGAAAAATGCTTCCTAATGAAGGTTATTGTTTCTCTCTCTTTACTCTATATCCAAAAAAGAAGAAGATTTACTCCATATCAAAAAAAACATCTCTCTTTATTTTGTATTAAAAATTATATTGTTAACAATATATACAATAAGCTATCTCTAAAGAATCAACAATAGGTTTAGAAATTAAGGAGTCAATAAACATTTGCTAAAATATAGTTATACACATAACTTTGAATTATGTCTGGAGAGAGATAGGCATACCATATCTCATAGATTTTGTCAGATTTTTTAAAGAATATCATCCAGATACTTGCATAATTTAATAAATATATTCGTATCTTGAAATTGAATAACCTTTACAATGGTAACAAACATAAATTTGCATGGTCATCATTGGAAAATTTGTCATACATATGCATAGTGAACAATGGAAATTTTGTAATACATATTCAAATATATCATCCATATTGCTAAAATTAAGCAGGTCATATGCAACAATATCAGCAAAACAACATATATAAAGTAATATGTTGTTTTCTTTCATATCTTCTAACACCCTATAGGTATGTAACTCATATCAATCATGCCATATATGGCTATAACGTACATTGGGCAGTCATGCTTCATTTACAAATATGGGTGTGCATTTATATGAAGAGTAGTTAAAACCAAAATAGAAGATAAATAAATGAACCTCAAACAACCAACAAACATGAAAATGCATGCACCATTTGAATTTTAAGTAGTGAGCAATTTAATCAACAATGAAAATATATACCAATAGCATTGGTATACTACCATATATGTTTAATCCAACACTATAGTGTGTGAAAAAGCTATCCTAAAGAACCAACCAAAGGAGAATTTGTCTGTTTCTTTATCCAACCTTTATGGATAGTTTACAATGGTTGTTTATCTTAGACCTCTATACATTTGCTTTGGTACCAACCCTCTAAGTTCAATTGACCTAAGATTGTCTTCCAAGAAAAATAAGATTTTCCAAATACCAAATGCCCATTTTGGTGCTTTATGCAACCCTTATAATGGATGCTTTATAATAGTTGTTACAAGTCATTCTAGACCCCTATACATTCACTTTGGCATCAACCCTCCAAGCTCAAAAGACCCTAAGATTGTCTCCCTTAAAAAAAAAAAATTCCCACATACCAAATAAAGATAATCCAAGTGACTTTAAAGTGAGTTGTCTGACCACCTCAATGGGGGTGGATAACCAAAATTCTTTAGGAGCCATGCCTAGCCTCCCTCCAGACCATCCATGTGTGTGAAAGTAAGGAGTGTTGTGTGGCAGTACAAGTAGTAGCCTTCCCATGTGGAATCAACCATCGACGATTGGGAGCATTTATGCAAATGCAGGTGGGTTGAAAGTTTCATATGGCATATTATGGGTTTCACAATGATATTATGGTGGTTACAGTTCGGGGTAAGTGAACTCGATTGATGCCATAGGCCAACCCTCCAACTCTCTGGTAGTTATTGAGACTTGAATGGGTGACGTGCTATAAATTAGAGGGTGATAGGGGTGGCACGAACTTGCAAAAGTGAGCCAAAAGAGATTATAACTCTTACTTATAACCACACTCCCTATGGTGACCTTCATAAGGGCTGGGTAATTTGATCTCCACCTGTTTTTGGTTTTCACCTAGTAATTTTTATAGATTTTGGTCTATCATATCACTTTCTCTTTGGACCGCCATTGGAATTGGTTAGAGTGAAAAAGGGAAAATGGTTGGGTTTTTCTGCTAATTGATAAATGTCTCCTTGGTTCTTTGTTATCTTGTGTCTTTGTGACCCACTGGTGAAGTTTTGGGCGGAATTGGATTAGCATTTACTTACGAGCATCAAATTCTCTTCCTATGGTGGTGTGGTCCTTAGAAGTGGAATCAAATGTGGGTGGTCCGAATTGCGAGCGTAAGGGGATTGAATTTGCTGAGCGGTGTTCATTGTGGATGGAACTTGGCCCACTCATGGCTAAGTTCAGGGTGGGTGCTGGACCAATTCGTAGAATCTGTGACTTTTTAGCGAAGATGAGAGTGTGCTAAGGAGCATCAAGCAATCCAGGGGAGGTATGCCGCTGAGGTAGGAAGAGGAAGTGTGTTGAGGTTGGGGGTGAATTGGGATGTAGAGTGGGTGGAATTGTAGGAGCACTTGCCTCCGAATTTCCCTTGTATGGCTCCGTGTTGAAGCTCCTGTCTGCGAACCAGTGCTAGGGGAAATGTCTCAGAGCCTAAACCTTAGCTTGCTATCAGGAAAAGGAATCTGTTGGCCTGCGTATGGTAAATAAGGGGCACACTCAGATTCCTCGTCAAGGACACTGATCAACCCAAAGGAAGCGAGGCTACTTTCCCTATGCAACCCCTGCATCACCGTGACATTCAGTGAAATTATAGTTGGAGACGTAAGAGAAAAATGTCATGAGGAACATGAAGCAGTGATGGTGGCCCTTACCCAAATTCAATACATCTAGTGTCAACTGTGGGAGGGAGTGGTGGTGGTATGGTGCGGGCACATGCACATTTTGGAGAAATTGGAGTAGCTCTAGGCTTTGATAACTCACCTGGACAACTCATTAGTTGCCCTTTTCTCCCTCCCCCTCCACTAGGAATGGGGGCCAGATAATCCAACTTCTTTCAACTCCGAGGATTGAGTATATCCTTTGGTGTCTTGTTTATTTTGTTAAATTTTTAAGTGTTTTTGGCCTCTTCGGTTGTGGTCAACTATCTTGTGTCTTTTTTGGAATATTTGTCATGGTCTAGTAGCAACGATCAACAAACCTAGTTGGGGTGAGATAAATAGGACCCTATGGAATAAACATGTAAATATTTGCATTTTCAGTTAATAGAAATTTTCGACTTACAAAAAAAAGTTGGATTGTGTGACTCAAAAATGTATTAACACTATGAGTTGAATAAAGTAAGTTTTTATTTACTCCTAATTTCATTTAATGGGAAGCTTTATGTACCTTTTAGGACTGCTTCCTTCGTCGTTGATGAACTCTACCAATATGGAAGTAGAAAAGGGAGCTATAATGTATCTTCTCCTTGGAGAACATAAAATAACCAATCTCTGACCAACAAAGAATAAGATGTAGAACCACTATTAAAAAAAACATTAACACAAAGTGCTTCATTTTATTCCACCTTCTTGCTAGATTAACTCAGAAGGCCAGTAAGTTTTTGAGAACCAAGGCAAAAAAATGAAGGAAAAAATCTAGAAATGGGAAAACGATAAGAATAAATCAATCCTAATTCAGAATTCACTAAAAATAAATTTAAATTCAAACCTAGTTATACAAACCTCCAAACCCATCTAATCCATAACATTGACTAAAGAGAAACGCATATGATTAATCCCAATCATAGAAAACATTATAATTATATTTTAGCATAAGGGAAAAGAAAAAGGGATTTTCCCTTGTCACAACATAATGAGAGGTTGTATGGATTCCAATTGAACGATGTAAAGCTTCCCAAAGAAAACTAGTCCTACCTTGAATTTTCTTAAATGTTCATGTGGCATCCCTTATGTAGAACAATGTGACAAAATACATGGGAATTTATGTCATTAGAGAGCAGGCCAAACCTCATTCATGCTAAAAAATAACTATAATGTTCTAACTATTGTTTATATTTTTCTATATATCACCACTATATGGGAATATACATGCATTGTGAAGTGAAAACAAATCATTTACCTAAAACATGCATACATTTTTCTCTAAGTGAGTTGTGCACTCAAAGTTATGATGACTTGTGGTTGCTAATATTATCAATATACACATGAATTATGTTTTTATAATGCTCCCTTCCACATGGCCATACATTGTGGCACATTTTTAATTTCTTTGCATGCACAAATGCAAGCGTATATGGTTTTTTTTTTTAATGTGGTAAGCTTAATTGTAATTATACATATTATCATATGGGAGAAGAAGCATTGGTAAATTATGTTGGAAAATACTTTTGGGGGGGGGGTTGTGAATCAGTATTCCGTAAGAATTAGCACTTTTAAATCTTTTCAGAGCATTATTTAATCTTCAATTATTATTAATGTTTATGCAGTAATAACAGTAAATAAAAGAACCCAGGAGGCACAAAGATTTTAGGTGGAAAACCCCCTGCAAGTCAAAAACCACCGAACGCTTTTCAAATAAATTCTTTAATCTTTAGCCCCAACTGACATGAAAGCAACAACTTCCTATAATTCTAGAAAATCATTCTTCTCCAACTCCCACTGGATGGATGCTCCAACGCCTGAGATTCTTCAGTAGTCAACTGAACAGATGCCTCAACACCCAATGAGCTACAACTCACCCTAGCACCACCCTACCACCCTAAAGTTTTCACAGGCTTGAACCTATTGTTGACTTCATGAACCATCCTAGCACCACCCTACCACCCTATAGAAGAATAAAATAAGAATGGATTCCCATACCAGGGAAAATGGTCCACTTTACAATGATATAGAATGATGTAGAAGAAGACGACACACTAGACCATAACCCGAACTATGACACAACCACCTAATGATGATCCTAGACCTCCCGACACTGTCTCTTCAACTCTTGGTAGATAGACACTTGTACAACTTTTACAATGATGCTTTTACAATGATACTTTTACAATCATTTTATGCAATGCTTCCCACTTGAAGACTTCGTGTGGTGAACTTCTTGTTGTTGTTCTGCACCTTGATTGTTGCTCTTGTCATGCTACCCTTTATCACTCTTCAGAACATTAGATTATGCATTAAGTCTTCTCTTGATGAATATATAATACCTGCAAAAAGTCTTCAAAGAAATACCCATGACATAATAATAGCAAAACTTACCTCATCTTGCAAAACATATGTCAGTGCTAAAAAAAAAAAAAAATAGAATACAAAGAAACTAATGCAATTAAGAGATGAACATGCATATATAGAAGATACTTACCTGTAGCTTACCTCTGTTGCATCATTTTGTTGCACCTTGCTCTTTGCTGCCCTAGAAAGTCTGGTCCTTTGCACCCCTTGACAACACTTGATCTAGTTTTTCTTGCCTTCTAGGAGCATGATATTTAATATGATATATCTCTGCGATTTCAAATCCCCAACATGTGATCTTCAATCCTATAGAAGCCCTCTAAGTCTTCTTTCCAATGCCATAGGTCTGACCTGATTTGGACTCTTCAAGGCAATGTTATGCCCAATCTCTCACAATGATCTAATTATGGACTAGTTCAGTAGAACGAACTTGTACGACATACCACGTGTCATTGTTTCCTCCTTCGGCTCTAAAATTGATACACATAAAAGTAAAACCCGTACAATGTCCACCACTTCTTATAGAATTCCAATCCTCTTCTCTAATAGAGAGTTATGAAAATTTTCCCAAGGTCACTTCTTTGAGATGAAATTCAGAAGCCTGCAAAAACCCTAACTTCCACAGATCATATCTCCGAAAATATAGAGAACCAAGATCTGAAATTGGGTCACGACGTTCATCAGGATTGCAAATCAAATGGGTTTTAATTTCAGAATCTAATACTTTGCAAAAATGAAGTTATAGCAAAAATTCCACGATCACTACATTTGGAGGATATATGAGATTTCTATTTATAGAGTTGAGAGGGTCTTCTATAGAGAATGTTGGAGGGACTTTAGGAGCTTAACAAATTATTAATTATTGACTATTCAATGAAAAAACCCAATTATGAGTGCCATGCCACAACCCCATAGGGTTTTAGCCCACTAGCTGGGGTTACTAACTTCAAACATGAATATCTCTCAAACCGTGAAGAATTACTTGGCGTGCCATATATCAACAGAAACATCTCGACGAGTAGAATCTATTCCCTTGCAAGATTAGGGTAGCCCCTAGTGCTGCTTGTGTTGACATCAATGACAACCTCATATCATCTTTAGATCAACAATCTCCCCCTTTGGCATTGATGGAAACACAAGTATTCCCCCTGTGATCAGGGCACATCTTCCTACTGCCTTCTCTCCCCCTTTGACATCAATGGAAAAGGGTAACTACCCCTGACACACAACCATCCTGTGGACCTGTACACACTTCCACTCCCCCTTTATTTTCTGAATAAGGAAAATCTAATGAGAACTTAGGAGAATCCCAAGCTTATGGCGAAGATATTCAAATGCTTCATGAGGTAAAGGTTTACTGAAGATATCAGCAATTTGTTCTTTTGTACCAACATATTCAAGTTTGATATTATTTTCAACGACTTGTTCTCTAACAAAATGATATATTATTGGAATGTGTTTTGTTTTTGAATGCATGATAGGATCTTGGAGATGTTGATGGCACTGGTGTTATCATAGAAGATGGGAATATGCTCATTGAATTGTACTTGAAGATATTCCAAAGTTTGTTTCATCCAAAGGACTTGAGTACAACAAGTTGTCATTGCAATGTATTCTGCTTCTGCTGTAGATAACACGATTGAGGTTTGCTTTTTGCTCAACCATGATATGAGATAACCACCTAGATAGAACATTGCTCCATTAGTACTCTTACGATCACCAATGCTTCCTACCCAATTTGCGTCTGTAAAGGCTTGAATAATGAGATTGTTGCCCTTGGGATACCACAAGCCATACTCTGTTGTGCCCTTTAGATATCGAAGAATTATTTTGATGGCAATAATATGTGATTCTTTTGGTGCTGTTTGGAATCTTGCTACTTGTCCAACTGCTTACATAACATTTGGTCGGGAGTTTGCTACACATATAAGACTGCTAATCATATATCTGTACAACCTCTAATCCACATCCTTAGATGAGTCGTCTATGCTCAATTTGCAACCTGTTACCATCAGAGTAAGGATGAGTTTGCAATCTTCCATTTTGAATTTCTTGAGAATTTCCTTGACGTACTTAGCTTGACATATAAATATTCCTTTCTCTTGCTGAGATATTTGAAGCCCTAATAAGTATGTCAACTCACCAAGTAAAGACATCTCGAACTCACTTTGCATCTTTGTAGCAAAGTTTTTACTTAGTCAATCATCATTGCTACCAAAGATTATATCATCCACATATACCTCAACAATTGTTAAATTATCTTTATCTATTTGTACGTAAAGATTTCTATCAACAGTACCTTTCTTGAACCCTTGTTGACATAGCTATCCATCAAGACAAGCATACCATGCTCTAGGAACCTGCTTGAGACCATACAGAGCCTTATTTAACCTACAAACATAGTCTTCTTTTTCTGATAGTAGAAAACCTTCAGGTTGTTCAATATAAACTTCTTCTTCTAATTCTCCATTCAAAAATGTTGACTTAACATCCATTTGGTAGACTTTTATTTTTCTTGAACATGCATAGGTGAGAAACATCCGGAAGGCTTCCATTCTGGCAACTAGTGCAAATGATTCGTCGAAATCAATTCCTTCCACTTATGCATATCATTTGCAAACTAATCTAGTCTTGTTCCTAGTAACCTGTAATCCTTCAACTGTTTTGCTCCCCCTGAACCTTTATTGAAACTACCATCTTGTTCAAACTACCTTCCTGTCAATTGTATACTTGTGCCATATACTGCTGCATAGACTCCTCTTGTACAAACATTAAGGAGTCAATAAGCCAGATTGTTCAAAATAGTGAGTCACCTAATGGGCAATCTTAACTTGAGTCATTATTTGAAGCAACTGCTAATTCCTCGTGATCTTTTTCTTTTACAAATCCTGAAATCATAACTACTAAAACCTTATTATCTGCTTTGTCTTCTTGTACCTGTTTCCTTTTCCAGACCTTCTTATTCCTGCAATCTCGAGCCATGTGCCCATAGTTATGACACTTGAAGCATTTAATGTTGTTCATAGGTGATTTCATCTGATATCTGCAACCACAAGTGCTATGGCCATATATTTGAAACATTCAATATTTGGCCCATTTAGCACGTATTCTCTTATGACAAAATCATTTTGGAACCCACATCGTGATCCTACAAACTTGCTTCTAGGGTTTTGTAGATAATGATTGTACATGTCAAAAACTTCAGAATCCCTAGCCATATGTCCATAGTTAGCACATAAAAAGTAATAACCATTAAATAAAAGAATATACCTGGAAGATTTTTCATTCTTCTTTAGAGGCGGCGTTGTAGTTTCTTGTGGTCCTTTGTTCTTGATTGCTTTGGTCTTGTTCTTTGGAGTTGCAACATTCTTCTTTGGATTTTCACTTTGGTCAACTTCCTTCTTAGAATCACCCCACGAAGTTGTGGAGCTTGTACCTTCATCAACTAGAGCTTTACCATCTTTAGTTGCCTTCATTTTCACTTCTTCATCTGTCTTATCTTGTAGGTATTCTTTTTGCAATCCCTTGAGTTTGTTAATATCATCACAAGTTGCATAAAGTTCTTCTTGCTTTTGAGAAAGATATTCTTGAAGCCATCTTTTCAATATCCTCATTCTTTTTTCTGCCTCCTCAACCTGTAGCTTGAGAAGAGTGGTCTTCTCTACTTCTTCGTTGAGAAAATGTATCTGTTCCTTCTACTTCTCATTTTCAATCGAGCCTGATTATTTCTATTGAAGATGTTTCTAATTCATTTTTCTTTTGGTCAACGGAGGATATGTATCTTTGATCAGATTCCTTCCTTTCAAATCTTGTTTCCTGCATCTATTGTGTGATCATGCTAATCTCTGCAAATGCTGTGTCGAGTTCATGTTGCTTCTGTTGGACTTCTCCCTTGAGGTCTCATGTCGATGTATTATTTATTTCTTCCAACTTATTTTGAAGTGACTCTTCGATACATTTGTGTTCTTCAACTTCAATTTTGAGACCTTGAACTTGTTCTTCAAGAGTATTGGAACTGATCTTCTCAGCCTTGAGCTCTTTTATAAGCTTGATTGCCTCCTTAGAAAATTATTCTATGGTCAACCCTTCTGCATCATACTCAGGAGGATCCGAGTTTTCAATAACATCTTGACCTGATTTCTTTGTTGAATAGAGATTATGAATCTTTTCCCAAAGAGCTTTAGCTGTTGAACATTGACCAACTTTTGTTTTCATAGAATTTAGCAAAACATTCAAAATTACATTCATGGCCTTTGAATTGTACCTTTTAGCTTTGTCGATAGACGTGTCTCCGGAAACAATTGATTCCCATACTCCATGTGCCTGTAAAGGTACTTCCATCTTGGATTCCCATATCCAGTAATTATCTGCATCAAAATCAGGGGTTGGTACACAATACTCACTTTCTTGAGATTTTGTTGTACCTATACCTCCCTTTGAAATCCTTGTAACCCACTTCCTTGACTTTCCCATCTCTATGTTATAAAAACTGACTTCCAACTGTTAAGC